>JAUJYP020000169.1:0-86600 GCA_030674075.2 Linum usitatissimum | reverse complement strand
TGTCAAGACTCCTATCGGCCCTTCGAATTTCCGAGTAGTTTATCGCAACTCTTTTGATTTATACGTGATGCTTTGAGAATAAGGCATATGTTTCAGGCAGGCGAAGCAACCACATATGGATGCCAGGGTTAGTAGGTTTGGAAAGAAAGTGCCATATTCTTGAGTCGGAGCAAGAACCCATGCATAAGAAAGCACACGATTATATAAGGAGAATGCCAATGACGCAAAGAGTGCCGGTAAAGTTCATCCAATGCCTTTTCACACGTTTCTGACGCGCGTCACCACTCATAAGCGACTAGGGTACTCGCACTAAGTGTTTTCAAATGAGTTTGCCAACTCATTGGGACAATTAATCAATTGATCATCGCTTACCACCCACATGCAAGCTTTTAGAGGAAGTGAAGAATCGTGAGCTCAAGTGGATTTTTTAAAACCAATCGATCAATCTCGAAGGACTGGTGATTTACGCTCGATGAGTCTGTTTGGGCCTATCAAATTACGTTCAAGACTCCTATTGGCACTTCTCATTTTCGAGTAGTTTATGGCAACTCTTTTCATTTAGATGTCATGCTTGAGAATAAGGCATATTGTGCTAGATGAAAACAACTAAATATGGATGCTAGGCTTGTCGCTTTAGAAAGAAAGTGCCATTTTCTAGTTGGAGCAAGACAAGTTCCATGCATATGAAAGCACAAGATTATAGAAGGAAAATTCTAATGATGCAAGGTGCTAGTAAAGTTCATCCAATGCCTTTTCACACGTTTCGACGCCTTCTTCGCCTACCATAAGCGATTGGGGTACTCGCCTTTAAGAGTGTTTTCAAATGAGTTTCCCAACTCATTGGAATAGCTAATCGATTGATCATCGCTTACCACCCACATGCACGCGGCCGAGGAAGTGAAGAATCTTGAGCTCAAGTGGATTTTTTGAAAACCAATCGATCAATCTCTGAAGGATCGGTGAATCACGCTCGATGAGTCTCTTTGGGCCTATCAAATTGCGTTCAAGACTCCTATCTACACTTCTCATTTTCGAGTAGTTTATGGCTACTCTTTTCATATATATGTCATGCTTGAGAATAAGGCATATTGTGCGGGATGAAGCAACTAAATATGGATTCTGCTTGGCTTCGGTTTAGAAAGAAAGTGTCATTTTCTTGAGTTGGAGCAAGACAAGTTCCATGCATATGAAAGAACACGATTATAGAAGGAGAATGCTAATGATGCAAAGGTGCTGTAAAGTTCATCCAATGCCTTTTCACACGTTTCGACGCCCGTCACTCACCATAAGCGATTATGGTACTCGCCGTAGTGTTTTGAAATGAGTTTGCCAACTCATTGGACAGCGAATCAATTGATCATCGCTTACCACCCACATGCAAGCGGTTGTGGAGGAAGTGAAGAATCATGAGCTCAAGTGGATTTTTTGAAAACAAATCGATCAATCTCGAAAGGATCAGTGAATCACGCTCGATGAGTCATTTGGGCCTATCAAATTGCGTTCAAGACTCCTATCGGCCCTTCTCATTTTCGAGTAGTTTATGGCAACTCTTTTATTTATATGATGCTTGAGAATAAGGCAGAAAAAAAAAAAAAAAAAAAAAAAAAAAAAAAAAAAAAAAAAAAAAAAAAAAAAAAAAAAAAAAAAAAAAAAAAAAAAAAAAAAAAAAAAAAAAAAAAAAAAAAAAAAAAAAAAAAAAAAAAAAAAAAAAAAAAAAAAAAAAAAAAAAAAAAAAAAAAAAAAAAAAAAAAAAAAAAAAAAAAAAAAAAAAAAAAAAAAAAAAAAAAAAAAAAAAAAAAAAAAAAAAAAAAAAAAAAAAAAAAAAAAAAAAAAAAAAAAAAAAAAAAAAAAAAAAAAAAAAAAAAAAAAAAAAAAAAAAAAAAAAAAAAAAAAAAAAAAAAAAAAAAAAAAAAAAAAAAAAAAAAAAAAAAAAAAAAAAAAAAAAAAAAAAAAAAAAAAAAAAAAAAAAAAAAAAAAAAAAAAAAAAAAAAAAAAAAAAAAAAAAAAAAAAAAAAAAAAAAAAAAAAAAAAAAAAAGTATCAGGCAGGATGAAACAACTACATATGGATGCTAGGTTTGTCGCTTTAGAAAGAAAGTGCCATTTTCTTGAGTTGGAGCAGTACAAGTTCCATGCATATGAAAGCACACTATTATAGAAGGAGAATGCTAATGATGCAAAGGTGCTGGTAAGTTCATCCAATGCCTTTTCACACGTTTCGACGCCCGTCACTCAGTCACAAGCGACTAGGGTACTCGCTTAAGTAGTGTTTTCAAATGAGTTTGCCAACTCATTGGACACCTAATCAATTGATCATCGCTTACCACCCACATGCAAGCGGCTAGGAGGAAGTGAAGAATCGGTGGAGCTCAAGGGATTTTTTAAAACCAATCGATCAATCTCGAAAGGAGTGGTGATTGACGCTTCGATGAGTCCGTTTTGGGCCTATCAAATTGCGTTCAAGACTCCTATTGGCACTTCTCATTTTCGAGTAGTTTATGGCAACTCTTTTCATTTAGATGTCATGCTTGAGAATAAGGCATATCAGGTGATGAAACAACTAAATATGGATGCTGGGCTTGTCGCTTTAGAAACAAACTCGCCATTTTCTTTAGTTGGAGCAAGACAAGTTCCATGCATATGAAAGCACAAGATTATAGAAGGAAAATTCTAATGATGCAAAGGTGCTAGTAAAGTTCATCCAATGCCTTTTCACACGTTTCGACGCCTTTCGCTACCATAAGCGATTGGGGTACTCTGGCTTAAGAGTGTTTTCAAATGAGTTTGCCAACTCATTCGAATAGCTAATCGATCGATCATCGCTTACCACCCACATGCAAGCGGCCAGAGGAAGTGAAGAATCTTGAGCTCAAGTGGATTTTTTGAAAACAAATCGATCAATCTCGAAAGGATCGGTGAATCACGCTCGATGAGTCGTTTTGGGCCTATCAAATTGCGTTCAAGACTCCTATTGGCACTTCTCATTTTCGAGTAGTTTATGGCAACTCTTTTCATTTAGATGTCATGCTTGAGAATAAGGCATATTGTGCGGGATGAAGCAACTAAATATGGATGCTAGGCTTGTCGCTTGAGAAACAAAGTGCCATTTTCTTGAGTTGGAGCAAACAAGTTCCATGCATATGAAAGCACAAGATTATAGAAGGAAAATGCTAATGATGCAAAGGTTCTAGTAAAGCTCATCCAATGCCTTTTCACACGTTTCGACGCCTGTCAGTCAGTCATAAGCGATTGGGGTACTCAGTTTAAGAGTGTTTTCAAATGAGTTTCCCAACTCATTGGGAATAGCTAATCGATTGATCATCGCTTACCACCCACATGCATGCGGCTAGAGGAAGTGAAGAATCGTGAGCTCAAGTGGATTTTTTTAAAACCAATCGATCAATCTCGGAAGGACTAGTGATTTACGCTCGATGAGTCTGTTTGGGCCTATCAAATTGCGTTCAAGACTCCTATGGCACTTCTCATTTTCGAGTAGTTTATGGCAACTCTTTTCATTTATATGTCATGCTTGAGAATAAGGCATATTGTGCGGGATGAAACAACTAAATATGGATGCTAGGCTTGTCGCTTTAGAAACAAAGTGCCATTTTCTTTAGTTGGAGCAAGACAAGTTCCATGCATATGAAAGCACAAGATTATAGAAGGAGAATGCTAATGATGCAAAGGTGCTAGTAAAGTTCATCCAATGCCTTTTCACACGTTTCGACGCCCGTCACTCACCATAAGCGATTAGGGGTACTCGCTTTAAGAGTGTTTTGAAATGAGTTTGCCAACTCATTGGAATAGCTAATCGATTGATCATCGCTTACCACCCACATGCAAGCGGCCAGAGGAAGTGAAGAATCATGAGCTCAAGTGGATTTTTTTGAAAACAAATCGATCAATCTCGAAAGGACTCGGTGAATCACGCTCGATGAGTCATTTTGGGCCTATCAAATTGCGTTCAAGACTCCTATCGGCCCTTCTCATTTTCGAGTAGTTTATGGCAACTCTTTTGATTTATATGTGATGCTTGAGAATAAGGCATATTGTGCAGGCGAAGCAACTACATATGGATGCTAGGCTTGTCGGTTTAGAAAGAAAGTGCCATTTTCTTGAGTTGGAGCAAGACAAGTTCCATGCATATGAAAGCACACGATTATAGAAGGAGAATGCTAATGATGCAAAGGTGCCGGTAAGTTCATCCAATGCCTTTTCACACGTTTCGACGCCCGTCACTCGCCATAAGCGATTAGGGTACTCGCCAGAGTGTTTTCAAATGAGTTTGCCAACTCATTGGGACAGCTAATCAATTGATCATCGCTTACCACCCACATGCAAGCGGCTAGGAGGAAGTGAAGAATCGTGAGCTCAAGTGGATTTTTTGAAAACCAATCGATCAATCTCGAAAGGACTGGTGATTGACGCTCGATGAGTCTGTTTGGGCCTATCAAATTGCGTTCAAGACTCCTATTGGCACTTCTCATTTTCGAGTAGTTTATGGCAACTCTTTTCATTTAGATGTCATGCTTGAGAATAAGGCATATTGTGCGGGATGAAACAACTAAATATGGATGCTAGGCTTGTCGCTTTAGAAACAAACTGCCATTTTCTTTAGTTGGAGCAGTACAAGTTCCATGCATATGAAAGCACAAGATTATAGAAGGAAAATTCTAATGATGCAAAGGTGCTAGTAAAGTTCATCCAATGCCTTTTCACACGTTTCGACGCCTTCGCCGTCATAAGCGATTGGGGTACTCAGTTTAAGAGTGTTTTCAAATGAGTTTCCCAACTCATTCGAATAGCTAATCGATTGATCATCGCTTACCACCCACATGCATGCGGCCAGGAGGAAGTGAAGAATCTTGAGCTCAAGTGGATTTTTTAAAAACAACCCAACAATACCCACAAAGATCGGTAAACTCCCCCCGATGAGTTCTTTTGGGCCAACCAAATTGCGTTCAAGACCCCTATCGGCACTTCTCATTTTCGAGTAGTTTATGGCTACTCTTTTCATATATATGTCATGCTTGAGAATAAGGCATATTTTGCGGGATGAAGCAACTAAATATGGATTCTAGGCTATTCGGTTTAGAAAGAAAGTGCCATTTTCTTGAGTTGGAGCAGTACAAGTTCCATGCATATGAAAGAACACGATTGTAGAAGGAGAATGGTAATGATGCAAAGGTGCCGGTAAAGTTCATCCAATGCCTTTTCACACGTTTCGACGCCCGTCACTCACCATAAGCGATTAAGGTACTCGCCGTAGTGTTTTGAAATGAGTTTGCCAACTCATTGGGATACCTAATCAATCGATCATCGCTTACCACCCACATGCAAGCGGCCAGGAGGAAGTGAAGAATCATGAGCTCAAGTGGATTTTTTGAAAAACAAATCGATCAATCTCGAAAGGACTCGGTGAATCACGCTCGAGGAGTCGTTTTGGGCCTATCAAATTGCGTTCAAGACTCCTATCGGCCCTTCTCATTTTCGAGTAGTTTATGGCAACTCTCTTTGGATTTATATGTGATGCTTGAGAATAAGGCATATCAAGGTGGCGAAGCAACTACATATGGATGCTAGGCTTGTCGGTTTAGAAAGAAAGTGCCATTTTTGAGTTGGAGCAAGACAAGTTCCATGCATATGAAAGCACACGATTATAGAAGGAGAATGCTAATGATGCAAAGGTGCTGGTAAAGTTCATCCAATGCCTTTTCACACGTTTCGACGCCCGTCACTCACCATAAGCGACTGGGTACTCGCCAAAGTGTTTTCAAATGAGTTTGCCAACTCATCGGGACGGCTAATCAATTGATCATCGCTTACCACCCACATGCAAGCGGCAGAGGAAGTGAAGAATCGTGAGCTCAAGTGGATTTTTGAAAAACCAATCGATCAATCTCGAAGGATCGGTGATTCACGCTCGATGAGTCCGTTTGGGCCTATCAAATTGCGTTCAAGACTCCTATTGGCACTTCTCATTTTCGAGTAGTTTATGGCAACTCTTTTCATTTATATGTCATGCTTGAGAATAAGGCATATTGTGCGGGATGAAACAACTAAATATGGATGCTAGGATTGTCGCTTTAGAAACAAAATGCCATTTTCTTTAGTTGGAGAAGAACAAGTTCCATGCATATGAAAGCACAGATTATAGAAGGAAAATTCTAATGATGCAAAGGTGCTAAGAAAAGTTCATCCAATGCCTTTTCACACGTTTCGACACCCATCACTCACCATAAGCGATTGGGTACTCGCTTTCGCAGTGTTTTCAAATGAGTTTCCCAACTCATTCGAATAGCTAATCGATTGATCATCGCTTACCACCCACATGCATGCGTCCAGAGGAAGTGAAGAATCGTGAGCTCAAGTGGATTTTTTAAAAACCAATCGATCAATCTCGGAAGGATCGGTGAATCACGCTCGATGAGTCCCTTTGGGCCTATCAAATTGCGTTCAAGACTCCTATCGCCACTTCTCATTTTCGAGTAGTTTATGGCTACTCTTTTCACCTTCCGTTTATCCCAGTAGACGCCATCCGATCCAATTGTCCTTATTTTGCCGAAAGAAAGTGCCATTTTCTTGAGTTGGAGCGATACAAGTTCCATGCATATGAAAGCACACGATTATAGAAGGAGAATGCTAATGATGCAAAGGTCTTCAGTAAAGTTCATCCAATGCCTTTTCACACGTTTCGACGCCGTCCACTCGGTCATAAGCGATTAATTAGGGTACTCGCTTTCAGTGTTTTCAAATGAGTTTGCCAACTCATTGTGACAGCTAATCAATTGATCATCGCTTACCCCCCACATGCAAGCGGCCAGGAGGAAGTGAAGAATCGTGAGCTCAAGTGGATTTTTTGAAAACCAATCGATCAATCTAGGAAAACCTGGTGAATCACGCTCGATGAGTCTGTTTGGGCCTATCAAATTGCGTTCAAGACTCCTATCGGCACTTCTCATTTTCGAGTAGTTTATGGCAACTCTTTTCATTTATATGTCATGCTTGAGAATAAGGCATATTGTGCAGGATGAAGCAACTGAATATGGATGCTAGGCTTGTCGCTTTAGAAAGAAAGTGCCATTTTCTTGAGTGGGAGCAGTACAAGTTCCATGCATATGAAAGCACACGATTATGTAAGGAGAATGCTAATGATGCAAAGGTGCCGGTAAAGTTCATCCAATGCCTTTTCACACGTTTCGACGCCCATCACTCACCATGCGATTGGGTACTCGCTCGAAGTGTTTTCAAATGAGTTTGCCAACTCATTGGGACAATCAATTGATCATCGCTTACCACCCACATGCAAGCGCAGAGGAAGTGAAGAATCGTGAGCTCAAGTGGATTTTTTGAAAACCAATCGATCAATCTAGGAAGGACTCGGTGAATCACGCCGATGAGTCCGTTTGGGCCTATCAAATTGCGTTCAAGACTCCTACGCACTTCTCATTTTCGAGTAGTTTATGGCAACTCTTTTCATTTATATGTCATGCTTGAGAATAAGGCATATTGTGAGGGATGAAGCAACTAAATATGGATGCTAGGGTTGTCGCTAGAAAGAAAGTGCCATTTTTTGAGTTGAGCAAGACAAGTTCCATGGATATGAAAGCACACGATTATGGAAGGAGATGCTAATGATGCAATGGTGCTAGTAAAGTTCATCCAATGCCTTTTCACACGTTTCGACGCCTATCGCTCCTCATAAGCGATTTGGTACTCAGCTTCAGAGTGTTTTCAAATGAGTTTACCAACTCATTGGGATACTAATCAATCGATCATCGCTTACCACCCACATGCATGCGGCCAAGAGGAAGTGAAGAATGTTGAGCTCAAGTAGATCTTTTAAAAACCAATCAATCAATCTCGAAGGACGGTGAATCACCGCCGGTGATTCCGTTTGGGCCTATAAAATTGCGTTCAAGACTCCTATCGCCACTTCTCATTTTTGAGTAGTTTATGGCAACTCTTTTCATTTATATGTCATGCTTCGAGAATAACGCATATAGTGCGGGATGAAGCTACTAAATATGGATGCTAGGGTTTTCGCTTTAGAAAGAAAGTGCCATTTTCTTGAGTTGGAGCAAGAAGTTCCATGGATATGAAAGCACACTATTATAGGAGGAGAATGCTAATGATGCAAAGGTGAGTAAAGTTCATCCAATGCCTTTTCACACGTTTCGACACCCGTCACCACGATAAGCGATTGGGGTACTCGGCCGAGTGTTTTCAAATGAGTTTGCTAACTCATTGGGACAATTAATCCATCGATCATCACTACACCCACATGTACGCGGCCAGGAGGAAGTGAAGAATCGTGAGCTCAAGTGGATCTTTTAAAAACCAATCGATCAATCTCGAAAGGACTAGTGAATCACGCTCGATGAGTCTGTTTGGGCCTATCAAATTGCGTTCAAGACTCCTATCGGCACATCTCATTTTCGAGTAGTTTATGGAAACTCTTTTCATTTATATGTCATGCTTGAGAATAAGGCATATTGTGAGGGAAGAAGCTACTAAATATGGATGCTAGGGTTTTCGCTTTAAAAAGAAAGTGCCATTTTCTTGAGTTGGAGCAAGGACAAGTTCCATGGATATGAAAGCACACGATTATGGAAGGAGAATGCTAATGATGCAAAGGTGCTAGTAAAGTTCATCCAATGCCTTTTCACACGTTTCGACGCCCATCGCCGCTCCATAAGCGATTGGGTACTCGCTCGAGAGGTTTCAAACGAGTTTGCCAACTCATTGGGATACTAATCGATTGATCATCACTTACCACCAACATGTACGCGGCACTGAGGAAGTGAAATAACTTGAGCTCAAGTGGATTTTTTAAAAACCAATCGATCAATCTTGGAAATACCGGTGAATCACTTCTCGATGAGTCCGTTTGGGCCTATCAACTTGCGTTCAAGACTCCTACTCTACAATTCTTATTTTCGAGTAGCTTATGGCAACTCTTTTCATTTATATGTCATGCTTGAGAATAAGGCATATGGTGAGGGATTAAGCTACCAAATATGGATGCTGTGGTTTTCGCTTTAGAAAGAAAGTGCCATTTTCTAAAGTCGGAGCAAGACAAGTTCCATGGATACGAAAGCACACGATTATACAAGGAGAATGCTAATGATGCAAAGGTGTTAGTAAGTTCATCCAATGCCTTTTCACACGTTTCGACACCCATCAGTCAACCTCATAAGCGATTGGGTCCAACGCGTCAGAGTGTTTTCAACAGAGTGTTTTCAAATGAGTTTGCTAACTCATTAGTGACGACCCCTTAATCGATTGATCATCACTTACCACCCACATGCATGCGGCCAGGAGGAAGTGAAGAATCTTGAGCTCAAGTAGATCTTTTAAAAACCAATCGATCAATCTCGAAAGGACTGGTGAATCACGCTCGATGAGTCTGTTTGGGCCTATCAAATTGCGTTCAAGACTCCTATTGGCACTTCTCATTTTCGAGTAGTTTATGGAAACTCTTTTCATTTATATGTCATTCTTGAGAATAAGGCATATTGTGAGGGAAGAAGCTACTAAATATGAATGCTAGGGTTTTCGCTTTAGAAAGAAAGTGCCATTTTCTTGAGTTGGAGCAGTACAAGTTCCATGGATATGAAAGCACACGATTATAGAAGGAGAATGCTAATGATCCAAAGGTGCTAGTAAAGTTCATCCAATGCCTTTTCACACGTTTCGACGCCCATCGGGCCACATAAGCGATTGGGTACTCGCCCGTAGTGTTTTCAAATGAGTTTGCCAACTCATTGGGACGGCGAATCGATTGATCATCACTTACCACCCACATGCATGCGGCGGAGGAAGTGAAGAATCTTGAGCTCAAGTGGATTTTTTAAAAACCAATCGATCAATCTCGGAAGGATCGGTGAATCACGCCGATGAGTTTGTTTGGGCCTATCAAATTGCGTTCAAGACTCCTATCCACTTCTCATTTTCGAGTAGTTTATGGCAACTCTTTTCATTTATATGTCATGCTTAAGAATAAGGAATATTGTGCGGGGTGAAGCAACTAAATATGGATGCTAGACTTGTTGCTTTAGAAAGAAAGTGCCATCTTCTTGAGTTGGTGCAGAACAAGTTCCATGCATATGAAAGCACACGGTTATAGAAGGAGAATGCTAATGATGCAAAGGTGCTGGTAAAGTTCATCCAACTCCTTTTCACACGTTTCTGACGCCCGTCACTACCATAAGCAATTGGGTACTCGCCGTAGTGTTTTCAAATGAGTTTACCAACTCATTGGGACAAGCTAATCAATTGATCATCGCTTACCGCCCACATGCACGCGGGCCAGAGGAAGTGAAGCATCTTGAGCTCAAGTGGATTTTTTAAAAACCAATCGTTCAATCTCGGAAGGATCGGTGAATCACGCTCTATCACTCTCTTTGGGCCTATCAAATTGCGTTCCTGGACTCCTATTGGCACTTCTCATTTTCGAGTAGTTTATGGCAACTCTTTTCATTTATATGTCATGCTTGAGAATAAGGCATATTGGGAAGGGAAGAAGCAACTAAATATGGATGCTAGGCCTATCGCTTTATAAAGAAAGTGCCATTTTCTTGAGTTGGAGCAAGACAAGTTCCATGAATATGATAGCACACGATTATATAAGGAGAATGCTAATGATGCAAAGGGTGCCGGTAAAGTTCATCCAATGACTTTTCGTACGTTTCGACGCCCGTCACTCAGTCATAAGCAATTGGGTACTCGCTTCGTAGTGTTTTCAAATGAGTTTGCCAACTCATTGGGACAAGTAATCGATTGATCATCACTTACCACCCACATGCAGTGCGCCCCGGAGGAAGTGAAGAATCTTGAGCTCAAGTGGATTTTTTAAAAACCAATCGATCAATCTTGGAAATACTGGTGAATCACGGTCGATGAGTCTGTTTGGGCCTATCAAATTGCGTTCTAGACTCCTATCGGCACTTCTCATTTTTGAGTAGTTTATGGCAACTCTTTTCATTTATATGTCATGCTTGAGAATAAGGCATATCATGCAGGTGAAGCAAGTAAATATGGATGCTAGGCTTGTCGCTTTAGAAAGAAACTGCCATTTTCTTGAGTTGGAGCAGTACAAGTTCCATGGATATGAAAGCACACGATTATAGAAGGAGAATGCTAATGATGCAAAGGTGCTAGTAAAGTTCATCCAATGCCTTTTCACACGTTTCGACACCCATCACCACCATAAGCGATTGGGGTACTCGCCGCAGTGTTTTCAAATGAGTTTACCAATTCATTGGGACAACTAATCAATTGATCATCGCTTACCACCCACATGTATGCGGCCAGGAGGAAGTGAAGAATCTTGAGCTCAAGTAGATCTTTTAAAAACCAATCGATCAATCTCGAAGGATCGGTGAATCACGCTCGATGAGTCCGTTTGTGCCTATAAAATTGCGTTCAAGACTCCTATTGCCACTTGTCATTTTCGAGTAGTTTATGGCAACTCTTTTCATTTATATGTCATGCTTGAGAATAACGCATATTCTGAGGGACGAAGCTACTAAATATGGATGCTGGGGTTTTCGCTTTAGAAAGAAAGTGCCATTTTCTTGAGTTGGAGCGCATGTGTTCCATGGATATGAAAGCACACGATTATAGAAGGAGAATGCTAATGATGCAAAGGTGCTAGTAAAGTTCATCCAATGCCTTTTCACACGTTTCGACACCCATCAGTCACTCATAAGCGATTGGGTACTCAGTTTCATAGTGTTTTCAAATGAGTTTTGCTAACTCATTGGGACAGCTAATCGATTGATCATCACTTACCACCCACATGCATGCGGCCAAGAGGAAGTGAAGAATCTTGAGCTCAAGTGGATTTTTTAAAAACCAATCGATCAATCTCGGAAGGACTGGTGAATCACGCTCGATCAGTCTTTGGGCCTATCAAATTGCGTTCCAGACTCCTATTGGCACTTCTCATTTTCGAGTAGTTTATGGCAACTCTTTTCATTTATATGTCATGCTTGAGAATAAGGCATATTGTGCGGGATGAAGCAACTAAATATGGATGCTAGGCCTATCGCTTTAGAAAGAAAGTGCCATTTTCTTGAGTTGGAGCAAAGATAAGTTCCATGAATATGATAGCACACGATTATAGAAGGAGAATGCTAATGATGCAAAGGTGCTGGTAAAGTTCATCCAATGACTTTTCACACGTTTCGACGCCCGTCACTCAGTCATAAGCAATTGGGTACTCAATTTTAGAGTGTTTTCAAATGAGTTTGCCAACACATTGGGACAGCTAATCGATTGATCATCACTTACCACCAACATGCACTGTCGGAGGAAGTGAAGAATCTTGAGCTCAAGTGGATTTTTTAAAAACCAATCGATCAATCTTGGAAATACTAGGTGAATCACGCTCGATGAGTCCGTTTGGGCCTATCAACTTGCGTTCAAGACTCCTATCGGCACTTCTCATTTTCGAGTAGTTTATGGCAACTCTTTTCATTTATATGTCATGCTTGAGAATAAGGTATATTGTGAAGGATGAAGCAACTAAATATGGATGCTAGGTTTTCGCTTTAGAAAGAAAGTGCCATTTTCTTGAGTTGGAGCAAGACAAGTTCCATGGATATGAAAGCACACGATTATAGAAGGAGAATGCTAATGATGCAAAGGTGCTGGTAAAGTTCATCCAATGCCTTTTCACACGTTTCGACACCCATCACTCACTCATAAGCGATTGGGGTACTCGCCGAAGTGTTTTCAAATGAGTTTGCCAACTCATTAGGACAGCTAATCAATTGATTATCGCTTACCACCCACATGCATGCGGCCAGGAGGAAGTGAAGAATCATGAGCTCAAGTGGATTTTTTGAAAACAAATCGATCAATCTCGGAAGGACTGGTGAATCACGCTCGATGAGTCTGTTTGGGCCTATCAAATTGCTTTCAAGACTCCTATCGGCACTTCTCATTTTCGAGTAGTTTATGGCAACTCTTTTCATTTATATGTCATGCTTGAGAATAAGGCATATTGTGCGGGGTGAGGCTACTAAATATGGATGCAAGGCCTGTCGCTTTAGAAAGAAAGTGCCTTTTTCTTGAGTTGGAGCATTACAAGTTCCATGCATATGAAAGCACACGATTATAGAAGGAGAATGCTAATGATGCAAAGGTGTTGGTAAAGTTCATCCAATGCCTTTTCACACGTATCGACACCCATCGGTCACTCATAAGCGATTGGGTACTCGGTTCAGTAGTGTTTTCAAATGAGTTTGCTAACTCATTGGGACAGCTAATCGATTGATCATCGCTTACCACCCACATGCAAGCGGCCAAGAGGAAGTGAAGAATCTTGAGCTCAAGTGGATTTTTTAAAAACCAATCGATCAATCTCGGAAGGACCGGTGAATCACGCTCGATGAGTCTCTTTGGGACTATCAAATTGCGTTCCGGACTCCTATTGGCACTTCTCATTTTCGAGTAGTTTATGGCAACTCTTTTCATTTATATGTCATGCTTGAGAATAAGGCATATTGTGCGGGATGAAGCAACTAAATATGGATGCTAGGGCTATCGCTTTAGAAAGAAAGTGCCATTTTCTTGAGTTGGAGCAGTACAAGTTCCATGAATATGATAGCACACGATTATAGAAGGAGAATGCTAATGATGCAAAGGTGCTGGTAAAGTTCATCCAATGACTTTTCACACGTTTCGACGCCCGTCACTCAGTCATAAGCAATTGGGTACTCAGTTTTAGAGTGTTTTCAAATGAGTTTGCCAACTCATTGGGACAGCTAATCGATTGATCATCACTTACCACCCACATGCATGCGGCCTGGAGGAAGTGAAGAATCTTGAGCTCAAGTGGATTTTTTAAAAACCAATCGATCAATCTTGGAAATACTAGTGAATCACGGTCGATGAGTCTGTTTGGGCCTATCAACTTGCGTTCAAGACTCCTATCGGCACTTCTCATTTTCGAGTAGTTTATGGCAACTCTTTTCATTTATATGTCATGCTTGAGAATAAGGTATATTGTGCGGAAGGTGAAGCAACTAAATATGGATGCTAGGCTTGTCGCTTTAGAAAGAAAGTGCCATTTTCTTGAGTTGGAGCAAGACAAGTTCCATGGATATGAAAGCACACGATTATAGAAGGAGAATGCTAATGATGCAAAGGTGCTAGTAAAGTTCATCCAATGCCTTTTCACACGTTTCGACACCCATCAGTCACTCATAAGCGATTGGGTACTCGCCGTAGTGTTTTCAAATGAGTTTACCAATTCATTGGGACAGCTAATCAATTGATCATCGCTTACCACCCACATGCATGCGGCCAGGAGGAAGTGAAGAATCTTGAGCTCAAGTAGATCTTTTAAAAACCAATCGATCAATCTCGGAAGGACTGGTGAATCACGCTCGATGAGTCTGTTTGTGCCTATAAAATTGCGTTCAAGACTCCTATTGCCACTTGTCATTTTCGAGTAGTTTATGGCAACTCTTTTCATTTATATGTCATGCTTGAGAATAACGCATATTCTGAGGGATGAAGCTACTAAATATGGATGCTAGGGTTTTCGCTTTAGAAAGAAAGTGCCATTTTCTTGAGTTGGAGCAGTACAAGTTCCATGGATACGAAAGCACACGATTAGAGAAGGAGAATGCTAATGATGCAAAGGTGCTAGTAAAGTTCATCCAATGCCTTTTCACACGTATCGACACCCATCAGTCACTCATAAGCGATTGGGTACTCAGTTTCATAGTGTTTTCAAATGAGTTTGCTAACTCATTGGGACAGCTAATCGATTGATCATCACTTACCACCCACATGCATGCGGCCAAGAGGAAGTGAAGAATCTTGAGCTCAACTGGATTTTTTAAAACCAATCGATCAATCTCGGAAGGATCGGTGAATCACGCTCGATCAGTCTCTTTGGGCCTATCAAATTGCGTTCCAGACTCCTATTGGCACTTCTCATTTTTGAGTAGTTTATGGCAACTCTTTTCATTTATATGTCATGCTTGAGAATAAGGCATATTGTGCGGGATGAAGCAACTAAATATGGATGCTAGGCCTATCGCTTTAGAAAGAAAGTGCCATTTTCTTGAGTTGGAGCAGTACAAGTTCCATGAATATGATAGCACACGATTATAGAAGGAGAATGCTAATGATGCAAAGGTGCTGGTAAAGTTCATCCAATGACTTTTCACACGTTTCGACGCCCGTCACTCAGTCATAAGCAATTGGGTACTCAGTTTTAGAGTGTTTTCAAATGAGTTTGCCAACTCATTGCGACAGCTAATCGATTGATCATCACTTACCACCCACATGCATGCGGCCTGGAGGAAGTGAAGAATCTTGAGCTCAAGTGGATTTTTTAAAAACCAATCGATCAATCTTGGAAATACTGGTGAATCACGGTCGATGAGTCTGTTTGGGCCTATCAAATTGCGTTCAAGACTCCTATCGGCACTTCTCATTTTCGAGTAGTTTATGGCAACTCTTTTCATTTATATGTCATGCTTGAGAATAAGGCATATTGTGCAGGGTGAAGCAACTAAATATGGATGCTAGGCTTGTCGCTTTAGAAAGAAAGTGCCATTTTCTTGAGTTGGAGCAGTACAACTTCCATGCATATGAAAGCACACGATTATAGAAGGAGAATGCTAATGATGCAAAGGTGCTAGTAAAGTTCATCCAATGCCTTTTCACACGTTTCGACACCCATCAGTCACTCATAAGCGATTGGGTACTCAGTAGTGTTTTCAAATGAGTTTACCAATTCATTGGGACAGCTAATCAATTGATCATCGCTTACCACCCACATGCATGCGGCCAGGAGGAAGTGAAGAATCTTGAGCTCAAGTAGATCTTTTAAAAACCAATCGATCAATCTCGGAAGGACTGGTGAATCACGCTCGATGAGTCTGTTTGTGCCTATAAAATTGCGTTCAAGACTCCTAGTGCCACTTGTCATTTTCGAGTAGTTTATGGCAACTCTTTTCATTTATATGTCATGCTTGAGAATAACGCATATTCTGAGGGATGAAGCTACTAAATATGGATGCTAGGGTTTTCGCTTTAGAAAGAAAGTGCCATTTTCTTGAGTTGGAGCAGTACAAGTTCCATGGATATGAAAGCACACGATTAGAGAAGGAGAATGCTAATGATGCAAAGGTGCTAGTAAAGTTCATCCAATGCCTTTTCACACGTATCGACACCCATCAGTCACTCATAAGCGATTGGGTACTCAGTTTCATAGTGTTTTCAAATGAGTTTGCTAACTCATTGGGACAGCTAATCGATTGATCATCACTTACCACCCACATGCATGCGGCCAAGAGGAAGTGAAGAATCTTGAGCTCAACTGGATTTTTTAAAAACCAATCGATCAATCTCGGAAGGACTGGTGAATCACGCTCGATCAGTCTCTTTGGGCCTATCAAATTGCGTTCCAGACTCCTATTGGCACTTCTCATTTTTGAGTAGTTTATGGCAACTCTTTTCATTTATATGTCATGCTTGAGAATAAGGCATATTGTGCGGGATGAAGCAACTAAATATGGATGCTAGGCCTATCGCTTTAGAAAGAAAGTGCCATTTTCTTGAGTTGGAGCAAGTACAAGTTCCATGAATATGATAGCACACGATTATAGAAGGAGAATGCTAATGATGCAAAGGTGCCGGTAAAGTTCATCCAATGACTTTTCACACGTTTCGACGCCCGTCACTCGCTCATAAGCAATTGGGTACTCGGTTTTAGAGTGTTTTCAAATGAGTTTGCCAACTCATTGGGACAGCTAATCGATTGATCATCACTTACCACCAACATGCATGCGGCCTGGAGGAAGTGAAGAATCTTGAGCTCAAGTGGATTTTTTAAAAACCAATCGATCAATCTTGGAAATACTGGTGAATCACGGTCGATGAGTCTGTTTGGGCCTATCAAATTGCGTTCAAGACTCCTATCGGCACTTCTCATTTTCGAGTAGTTTATGGCAACTCTTTTCATTTATATGTCATGCTTGAGAATAAGGCATATTGTGAGGGTGAAGCAACTAAATATGGATGCTAGGCTTGTCGCTTTAGAAACAAAGTGCCATTTTCTTGAGTTGGAGCAAGACAAGTTCCATGGATATGAAAGCACACGATTATAGAAGGAGAATGCTAATGATGCAAAGGTGCTAGTAAAGTTCATCCAATGCCTTTTCACACGTTTCGACACCCATCAGTCACTCACAAGCGATTGGGTACTCAGTTTCAGAGTGTTTTCAAATGAGTTTACCAATTCATTGGGACAGCTAATCAATTGATCATCGCTTACCACCCACATGCATGCGGCCAGGAGGAAGTGAAGAATCTTGAGCTCAAGTAGATCTTTTAAAAACCAATCGATCAATCTCGGAAGGACTGGTGAATCACGCTCGATGAGTCTGTTTGTGCCTATAAAATTGCGTTCAAGACTCCTATTGCCACTTGTCATTTTCGAGTAGTTTATGGCAACTCTTTTCATTTATATGTCATGCTTGAGAATAACGCATATTCTCGAGGGATGAAGCTACTAAATATGGATGCTAGGGTTTTCGCTTTAGAAAGAAAGTGCCATTTTCTTGAGTTGGAGCAGTACAAGTTCCATGGATATGAAAGCACACGGCTATAGAAGGAGAATGCTAATGATGCAAAGGTGCTAGTAAAGTTCATCCAATGCCTTTTCACACGTTTCGACACCCATCAGTCACTCATAAGCGATTGGGTACTCAGTTTCAGAGTGTTTTCAAATGAGTTTGCTAACTCATTGGGACAGCTAATCCATTGATCATCACTTACCACCCACATGCATGCGGCCAGGAGGAAGTGAAGAATCGTGAGCTCAAGTAGATCTTTTTAAAACCAATCGATCAATCTCGGAAGGACTAGTGAATCACGCTCGATGAGTCTGTTTGGGCCTATCAAATTGCGTTCAAGACTCCTATCGGCACATCTCATTTTCGAGTAGTTTATGGCAACTCTTTTCATTTATATGTCATGCTTGAGAATAAGGCATATTGTGAGGGAAGAAGCTACTAAATATGGATGCTAGGGTTTTCGCTTTAAAAAGAAAGTGCCATTTTCTTGAGTTGGAGCAGTACAAGTTCCATGGATATGAAAGCACACGATTATAGAAGGAGAATGCTAATGATGAAAAGGTGCTAGTAAAGTTCATCCAATGCCTTTTCACACGTTTCGACGCCCATCAGTCAGTCATAAGCGATTGGGTACTCAGTTTCAGAGTGTTTTCAAATGAGTTTGCCAACTTATTGGGACAGCTAATCGATTGATCATCACTTACCACCCACATGCATGCGGCCGAGGAAGTGAAGAATCTTGAGCTCAAGTGGATTTTTTAAAAACCATTCGATCAATCTCGGAAGGATCGCCGAATCACGCTCGATAAGTCTGTTTGGGCCTATCAAATTGCGTTCAAGACTCCTATCGGCACTTCTCATTTTCGAGTAGTTTATGGCAACTCTTTTCATTTATATGTCATGCTTGAGAATAAGGAATATTGTGCGGGGTGAAGCAACTAAATATGGATGCTAGACTTGTCGCTTTAGAAAGAAAGTGCCATCTTCTTGAGTTGGTGCAGAACAAGTTCCATGCATATGAAAGCACACGGTTATAGAAGGAGAATGCTAATGATGCAAAGGTGCTGGTAAAGTTCATCCAATGCCTTTTCACACGTTTTGACGCCCATCAGTCACTCATAAGCGATTGGGTACTCGCTTTGAGTGTTTCCAAATGAGTTTACCAATTCATTGGGACAACTAATCAATTGATCATCCCTTACCACCCACATGCATGCGGCCAGGAGGAAGTGAAGAATCTTGAGCTCAAGTAGATCTTTTAAAAAACCGATCGATCAATCTCGGAGGGATCGGTGAATCACGCTCGATGAGTCTATTTATGCCTATAAAATTGCGTTCAAGACTCCTATTGCCACTTGTCATTTTCGAGTAGTTTATGGCAACTCTTTTAATTTATATGTCATGCTTGAGAATAACGCATATTGTGAGGGATGAAGCTACTAAATATGGATGCTAGGGTTTCGCTTTAGAAAGAAAGTGCCATTTTCTTGAGTTGGAGCAGTACAAGTTCCATGGATATGAAAGCACATGATTATAGAAGAAGAATGCTAATGATGCTAAGGTGCTAGTAAAGTTCATCCAATGCCTTTTCACACGTTTCGACACCCATCAGTCACTCATAAGCGATTGGGTACTCGCTTCGTAGTGTTTTCAAATGAGTTTGCTAACTCATTGGGACAGTTGATCGATTGATCATCACTTACCACCCACATGCATGCGGCCAGGAGGAAGTGAAGAATCTTGAGCTCAAGTAGATCTTTTAAAAACCAATCGATCAATCTCGGAAGGACTGGTGAATCACGCTCGATGAGTCTGTTTGGGCCTATCAAATTGCGTTCAAGACTCCTATTGGCACTTCTCATTTCCGAGTAGTTTATGGCAACTCTTTTCATTTATATGTCATGCTTGAGAATAAGGCATATTGTGAGGGAAGAAGCTAGTAAATATGGATGCTAGGGTTTTCGCTTTAGAAAGAAAGTGCCATTTTCTTGAGTTGGAGCAAAGACAAGTCCCATGGATATGAAAGCACACAATTATAGAAGGAGAATGCTAATGATGCAAAGGTGCTAGTAAAGTTCATCTAATGACTTTTCACACGTTTCGACGCCCATCGGCCGATCATAAGTGATTGGGTACTCGGTCGTAGTGTTTTCAAATGAGTTTACCAACTCATTGGGACAACTAATCAATTGATCATCGCTTACCGCCCACATGCATGCGGCAGGAGGAAGTGAAGAATCTTGAGCTCAAGTGGATTTTTTAAAAACCATTCGATCAATCTCGGAAGGACTGCTGAATCACGCTCGATAAGTCTGTTTGGGCCTATCAAATTGCGTTCAAGACTCCTATCGGCACTTCTCATTTTCGAGTAGTTTATGGCAACTCTTTTCATTTATATGTCATGCTTGAGAATAAGGAATATTGTGCGGGGTGAAGCAATTAAATATGGATGCTAGGCTTGTCGCTTTAGAAAGAAAGTGCCATCTTCTTGAGTTGGTGCGGAACAAGTTCCATGCATATGAAAGCACACGGTTATAGAAGGAGAATGCTAATGATGCAAAGGTGTGCCGGTAAAGTTCATCCAATGCCTTTTCACACGTTTTGACGCCCATCGGTCACTCATAAGCGATTGGGTACTCGCTTTCGCAGTGTTTCCAAATGAGTTTACCAATTCATTGGGACAGTAATCAATGATCATCCCCCCCCCTCCCTCCACTTTGACCCCTCGACACTCATAAGCGATTGGGTACTCAGTTTCAGAGTGTTTCCAAATGAGTTTACCAATTCATTGGGACAGCTAATCAATTGATCATCCCTTACCACCCACATGCATGCGGCCAGGAGGAAGTGAAGAATCTTGAGCTCAAGTAGATCTTTTAAAAACCGATCGATCAATCTCGGAGGGACTGGTGAATCACGCTCGATGAGTCTATTTATGCCTATAAAATTGCGTTCAAGACTCCTATTGCCACTTCTCATTTTCGAGTAGTTTATGGCAACTCTTTTAATTTATATGTCATGCTTGAGAATAACGCATATTGTGAGGGATGAAGCTACTAAATATGGATGCTAGGGTTTTCGCTTTAGAAAGAAAGTGCCATTTTCTTGAGTTGGAGCAGTACAAGTTCCATGGATATGAAAGCACATGATTATAGAAGAAGAATGCTAATGATGCTAAGGTGCTAGTAAAGTTCATCCAATGCCTTTTCACACGTTTCGACACCCATCAGTCACTCATAAGCGATTGGGTACTCAGTTTCAGAGTGTTTTCAAATGAGTTTGCTAACTCATTGGGACAGTTGATCGATTGATCATCACTTACCACCCACATGCATGCGGCCAGGAGGAAGTGAAGAATCTTGAGCTCAAGTAGATCTTTTAAAAACCAATCGATCAATCTCGGAAGGACTGGTGAATCACGCTCGATGAGTCTGTTTGGGCCTATCAAATTGCGTTCAAGACTCCTATTGGCACTTCTCATTTCCGAGTAGTTTATGGCAACTCTTTTCATTTATATGTCATGCTTGAGAATAAGGCATATTGTGAGGGAAGAAGCTAGTAAATATGGATGCTAGGGTTTTCGCTTTAGAAAGAAAGTGCCATTTTCTTGAGTTGGAGCAGCACAAGTCCCATGGATATGAAAGCACACAATTATAGAAGGAGAATGCTAATGATGCAAAGGTGCTAGTAAAGTTCATCTAATGCCTTTTCACACGTTTCGACGCCCATCAGCCAGTCATAAGCGATTGGGTACTCAGTTTCAGAGTGTTTTCAAATGAGTTTGCCAACTCATTGGGACAGCTAATCGATTGATCATCGCTTACCGCCCACATGCATGCGGCCAGGAGGAAGTGAAGAATCTTGAGCTCAAGTGGATTTTTTAAAAACCAATCGATCAATCTCGGAAGGACTGGTGAATCACGCTCGATCAGTCTCTTTGGGCCTATCAAATTGCGTTCAAGACTCCTATCGGCACTTCTCATTTTCGAGTAGTTTATGGCAACTCTTTTCATTTATATGTCATGCTTGAGAATAAGGAATATTGTGCGGGGTGAAGCAACTAAATATGGATGCTAGACTTGTCGCTTTAGAAAGAAAGTGCCATTTTCTTGAGTTGGTGCAAGAACAAGTTCCATGCATATGAAAGCACACGGTTATAGAAGGAGAATTCTAATGATGCAAAGGTGCTTGGTAAAGTTCATCCAATGCCTTTTCACACGTTTTGACGCCCATCGAGTCACTCATAAGCGATTGGGTACTCGGTTTCGAGTGTTTCCAAATGAGTTTACCAATTCATTGGGACAACTAATCAATTGATCATCCCTTACCACCCACATGCATGCGGCCGGGAGGAAGTGAAGAATCTTGAGCTCAAGTAGATCTTTTAAAAACCAATCGATCAATCTCGGAAGGACTGGTGAATCACGCTCGATGAGTCTGTTTGGGCCTATCAAATTGCGTTCAAGACTCCTATTGGCACTTCTCATTTCCGAGTAGTTTATGGCAACTCTTTTCATTTATATGTCATGCTTGAGAATAAGGCATATTGTGAGGGAAGAAGCTAGTAAATATGGATGCTAGGGTTTTCGCTTTAGAAAGAAAGTGCCATTTTCTTGAGTTGGAGCAGCACAAGTCCCATGGATATGAAAGCACACAATTATAGAAGGAGAATGCTAATGATGCAAAGGTGCTAGTAAAGTTCATCTAATGACTTTTCACACGTTTCGACGCCCATCAGCCAGTCATAAGTGATTGGGTACTCAGTTTCAGAGTGTTTTCAAATGAGTTTACCAACTCATTGGGACAGCTAATCAATTGATCATCGCTTACCGCCCACATGCATGCGGCCAGGAGGAAGTGAAGAATCTTGAGCTCAAGTGGATTTTTTAAAAACCAATCGATCAATCTCGGAAGGACTGGTGAATCACGCTCGATGAGTCTCTTTGGGCCTATCAAATTGCGTTCAAGACTCCTATCGGCACTTCTCATTTTCGAGTAGTTTATGGCAACTCTTTTCATTTATATGTCATGCTTGAGAATAAGGAATATTGTGCGGGGTGAAGCAACTAAATATGGATGCTAGACTTGTCGCTTTAGAAAGAAAGTGCCATTTTCTTGAGTTGGTGCAGAACAAGTTCCATGCATATGAAAGCACACGGTTATAGAAGGAGAATTCTAATGATGCAAAGGTGCTGGTAAAGTTCATCCAATGCCTTTTCACACGTTTTGACGCCCATCAGTCACTCATAAGCGATTGGGTACTCAGTTTCAGAGTGTTTCCAAATGAGTTTACCAATTCATTGGGACAGCTAATCAATTGATCATCCCTTACCACCCACATGCATGCGGCCAGGAGGAAGTGAAGAATCTTGAGCTCAAGTAGATCTTTTAAAAACCAATCGATCAATCTTGGAAGGACTGGTGAATCACGCTCGATGAGTCTGTTTATGCCTATAAAATTGCGTTCAAGACTCCTATTGCCACTTCTCATTTTCGAGTAGTTTATGGCAACTCTTTTAATTTATATGTCATGCTTGAGAATAACGCATATTGTGAGGGATGAAGCTACTAAATATGGATGCTAGGGTTTTCGCTTTAGAAAGAAAGTGCCATTTTCTTGAGTTGGAGCAGTACAAGTTCCATGGATATGAAAGCACACGATTATAGAAGGAGAATGCTAATGATGCTAAGGTGCTAGTAAAGTTCATCCAATGCCTTTTCACACGTTTCGAAACCCATCAGTCACTAATAAGCGATTGGGTACTCAGTTTCAGAGTGTTTTCAAATGAGTTTGCTAACTCATTGGGACAGCTAATCCATTGATCATCACTTACCACCCACATGCATGCGGCCAGGAGGAAGTGAAGAGTCATGAGCTCAAGTAGATCTTTTTAAAACCAATCGATCAATCTCGGAAGGACTGGTGAATCACGCTCGATGAGTCTGTTTGGGCCTATCAAATTGCGTTCAAGACTCCTATCGGCACTTCTCATTTTCGAGTAGTTTATGGCAACTCTTTTCATTTATATGTCATGCTTGAGAATAAGGCATATTGTGAGGGAAGAAGCTACTAAATATGGATGCTAGGGTTTTCGCTTTAGAAAGAAAGTGCCATTTTCTTGAGTTGGAGCAAGTACAAGTTCCATGGATATGAAAGCACACGATTATAGAAGGAGAATGCTAATGATGCAAAGGTGCTAGTAAAGTTCATCCAATGCCTTTTCACACGTTTCGAAGCCCATCAGTCAGTCATAAGCGATTGGGTACTCAGTTTCAGAGTGTTTTCAAATGAGTTTGCCAACTCATTGGGACAGCTAATCGATTGATCATCACTTACCACCCACATACATTCGGCCAGGAGGAAGTGAAGAATCTTGAGCTCAAGTGGATTTTTTAAAAACCATTCGATCAATCTCAGAAGGACTGGTGAATCACGCTCGATGAGTCTGTTTGGGCTATCAAATTGCGTTCAAGACTCCTATCGGCACTTCTCATTTTCGAGTAGTTTATGGCAACTCTTTTCATTTATATGTCATGCTTGAGAATAAGGAATATTGTGCGGGGTGAAGCAACTAAATATGGATGCTAGACTTGTCGCTTTAGAAAGAAAGTGCCATTTTCTTGAGTTGGTGCAGAACAAGTTCCATGCATATGAAAGCACACGGTTATAGAAGGAGAATTCTAATGATGCAAAGGTGCTGGTAAAGTTCATCCAATGCCTTTTCACACGTTTTGACGCCCATCAGTCACTCATAAGCGATTGGGTACTCAGTTTCAGAGTGTTTCCAAATGAGTTTACCAATTCATTGGGACAGCTAATCAATTGATCATCCCTTACCACCCACATGCATGCGGCCAGGAGGAAGTGAAGAATCTTGAGCTCAAGTAGATCTTTTAAAAACCAATCGATCAATCTTGGAAGGACTGGTGAATCACGCTCGATGAGTCTGTTTATGCCTATAAAATTGCGTTCAAGACTCCTATTGCCACTTCTCATTTTCGAGTAGTTTATGGCAACTCTTTTAATTTATATGTCATGCTTGAGAATAACGCATATTGTGAGGGATGAAGCTACTAAATATGGATGCTAGGGTTTTCGCTTTAGAAAGAAAGTGCCATTTTCTTGAGTTGGAGCAAGACAAGTTCCATGGATATGAAAGCACACGATTATAGAAGGAGAATGCTAATGATGCTAAGGTGCTAGTAAAGTTCATCCAATGCCTTTTCACACGTTTCGACACCCATCAGTCACTCATAAGCGATTGGGTACTCAGTTTCAGAGTGTTTTCAAATGAGTTTGCTAACTCATTGGGACAGCTGATCGATTGATCATCACTTACCACCCACATGCATGCGGCCAGGAGGAAGTGAAGAATCTTGAGCTCAAGTAGATCTTTTAAAAACCAATCGATCAATCTCGGAAGGACTGGTGAATCACGCTCGATGAGTCCGTTTGGGCCTATCAAATTGCGTTCAAGACTCCTATTGGCACTTCTCATTTTCGAGTAGTTTATGGCAACTCTTTTCATTTATATGTCATGCTTGAGAATAAGGCATATTGTGAGGGAAGAAGCTACTAAATATGGATGCTAGGGTTTTCGCTTTAGAAAGAAAGTGCCATTTTCTTGAGTTGGAGCAGCACAAGTTCCATGAATATGATAGCACACAATTATAGAAGGAGAATGCTAATGCTGCAAAGGTGCTAGTAAAGTTCATCTAATGACTTTTCACACGTTTCGACGCCCATCAGTCAGTCATAAGTGATTGGGTACTCAGTTTCAGAGTGTTTTCAAATGAGTTTGCCAACTCATTGACAGCTAATCGATTGATCATCACTTACCACCCACATGCATGCGGCCACGAGGAAGTGAAGAATCTTGAGCTCAAGTGGATTTTTTAAAAACCAATCGATCAATCTCGGAAGGACTGGTGAATCACGCTCGATGAGTCTCTTTGGGCCTATCAAATTGCGTTCCAGACTCCTATTGGCACTTCTCATTTTCGAGTAGTTTATGGCAACTCTTTTCATTTATATGTCATGCTTGAGAATAAGGCATATTGTGCGGGATGAGGCAACTGAATATGGATGCTAGGCCTATCGCTTTAGAAAGAAAGTGCCATTTTCTTGAGTTGGAGCAGTACAAGTTCCATGAATATGATAGCACACGATTATAGAAGGAGAATGCTAATGATGCAAAGGTGCTGGTAAAGTTCTTCCAATGCCTTTTCACACGTTTCGACGCCCATCAGTCACTCATAAGCGATTGGGTACTCAGTTTCAGAGTGTTTTCAAATGAGTTTACCAATTCATTGGGACAGCTAATCAATTGATCATCGCTTACCACCCACTTGCATGCGGCCAGGAGGAAGTGAAGAATCTTGAGCTCAAGTGGATCTTTTAAAAACCAATCGATCAATCTCGGAAGGACTGGTGAATCACGCTCGATGAGTCTATTTGTGCCTATAAAATTGCGTTCAAGACTCCTATTGCCACTTCTCATTTTCGAGTAGTTTATGGCAACTCTTTTCATTTATATGTCATGCTTGAGAATAACGCATATTGTGAGGGATGAAGCTACTAAATATGGATGCTAGGGTTTTCGCTTTAGAAAGAAAGTGCCATTTTCTTGAGTTGGAGCAAGTACAAGTTCCATGGATATGAATGCACACGATTATAGAAGGAGAATGCTAATGATGCAAAGGTGCTAGTAAAGTTCATCCAATGCCTTTTCACACGTTTCGACACCCATCAGTCACTCATAAGCGATTGGGTACTCAGTTTCAGAGTGTTTTCAAATGAGTTTGCTAACTCATTGGGACAGCTAATCGATTGATCATCACTTACCACCCACATGCATGCGGCCAGGAGGAAGTGAAGAATATTGAGCTCAAGTAGATCTTTTAAAAACCAATCGATCAATCTCGGAAGGACTGGTGAATCACGCTCGATGAGTCTGTTTGGGCCTATCAAATTGCGTTCAAGACTCCTATTGGCACTTCTCATTTTCGAGTAGTTTATGGCAACTCTTTTCATTTATATGTCATGCTTGAGAATAAGGCATATTGTGAGGGAAGAAGCTACTAAATATGGATGCTAGGGTTTTCGCTTTAGAAAGAAAGTGCCATTTTCTTTAGTTGGAGCAGTACAAGTTCCATGGATATGAAAGCACACGATTATAGAAGGAGAATGCTAATGATGCAAAGGTGCTAGTAAAGTTCATCCAATGTCTTTTCACACGTTTCGACGCCCATCAGTCAGTCATAAGCGATTGGGTACTCGGTTTCGTAGTGTTTTCAAATGAGTTTGCCAACTCATTGGGACGACTAATCGATTGATCATCACTTACCACCCACATGCATGCGGCCAGGAGGAAGTGAAGAATCTTGAGCTCAAGTGGGTTTTTTAAAAACCAATCGATCAATCTCGGAAGGACTGGTGAATCACGATCGATGAGTCTGTTTGGGCCTATCAAATTGCGTTCAAGACTCCTATCGGCACTTCTCATTTTCGAGTAGTTTATGGCAACTCTTTTCATTTATATGTCATGCTTGAGAATAAGGAATATTGTGCGGGGTGAAGCAACTAAATATGGATGCTAGACTTGTCGCTTTAGAAAGAAAGTGCTATCTTCTTGAGTTGCTGCAGAACAAGTTCCATGCATATGAAAGCACACGGTTATAGAAGGAGAATGCTAATGATGCAAAGGTGCTGGTAAAGTTCATCCAACTCCTTTTCACACGTTTTGACGCCCGTCAGTCAGTCATAAGCGATTGGGTACTCAGTTTTAGAGTGTTTTCAAATGAGTTTACCAACTCATTGGGACAGCTAATCAATTGATCATCGCTTACCACCCACATGCATGTGGCCGAGGAGGAAGTGAAGAATCTTGAGCTCAAGTGGATTTTTTAAAAACCAATCGATCAATCTCGGAAGGATCGGTGAATTACGCTCGATGAGTCTGTTTGGGCCTATCAAATTGCGTTCAAGACTCCTATCGGCACTTCTGATTTTCGAGTAGTTTATGGCAACTCTTTTCATTTATATGTCATGCTTGAGAATAAGGAATATTGTGCGGGGTGAAGCAACTAAATATGGATGCTAGACTTGTCGCATTAGAAAGAAAGTGCCATCTTCTTGAGTTGGTGTAGTACAAGTTCCATGCATATGAAAGCACACGATTATAGAAGGAGAATTCTAATGATGCAAAGGTGCTGGTAAAGTTCATCCAATGCCTTTTCACACGTTTTGACGCCCGTCAGTCAGTCATAAGCGATTGGGTACTCAGTTTTAGAGTGTTTTCAAATGAGTTTGCCAACTCATTGGGACAGCTAATCGATTGATCATCACTTACCACCCACATGCATGCGGCCAGGAGGAAGTGAAGAATCTTGAGCTCAAGTGGATTTTTTAAACACCAATCAATCAATCTCGGAAGGACTGGTGAATCATGCTCGATGAGTCTGTTTGGGCCTATCAAATTGCGTTCAAGACTCCTATCGGCACTTCTCATTTTCGAGTAGTTTATGGCAACTCTTTTCATTTATATGTCATGCTTGAGAATAAGGCATATTGTGCGGGATGAAGCAACTGAATATGGATGCTAGGCCTATCGCTTTAGAAAGAAAGTGCCATTTTCTTGAGTTGGAGCAAGACAAGTTCCATGAATATGATAGCACACGATTATAGAAGGAGAATGCTAATGATGCAAAGGTGCTTGGTAAAGTTCATCCAATGACTTTTCACACGTTTCGACGCCCGTCACTCAGTCATAAGCAATTGGGTACTCAGTTTCGAGTGTTTTCAAATGAGTTTGCCAACTCATTGGGACAGCTAATCGATTGATCATCACTTACCACCCACATGCATGCGGCCGGGAGGAAGTGAAGAATCATGAGCTCAAGTGGATTTTTTAAAACCAATCGATCAATCTCGGAAGGATCGGTGAATCATGCTCGATGAGTCTGTTTGGGCCTATCAAATTGCGTTCAAGACTCCTATTGGCACTTCTCATTTTCGAGTAGTTTATGGCAACTCTTTTCATTTATATGTCATGCTTGAGAATAAGGCATATTGTGCGGGATGAAGCAACTGAATATGGATGCTAGGCCTATCGCTTTAGAAAGAAAGTGCCATTTTCTTGAGTTGGAGCAGTACAAGTTCCATGAATATGATAGCACACGATTATAGAAGGAGAATGCTAATGATGCAAAGGTGCTGGTAAAGTTCATCCAATGACTTTTCACACGTTTTGACGCCCGTCACTCAGTCATAAGCAATTGGGTACTTAGTTTCAGAGTGTTTTCAAATGAGTTTGCCAACTCATTGGGACAGCTAATCGATTGATCATCACTTACCACCCACATGCATGCGGCCTGGAGGAAGTGAAGAATCTTGAGCTCAACTGGATTTTTTAAAAACCAATCGATCAATCTTGGAAATACTGGTGAATCACGGTCGATGAGTCTGTTTGGGCCTATCAAATTGCGTTCAAGACTCCTATCGGCACTTCTCATTTTCGAGTAGTTTATGGCAACTCTTTTCATTTATATGTCATGCTTGAGAATAAGGCATATTGTGAGGGGGAAGAAGCAACTAAATATGGATGCTAGGCTTGTCGCTTTAGAAAGCAAGTGCTATTTTCTTGACTTGGAGCAGTACAAGTTCCATGGATATGAAAGCACACGATTATAGAAGGAGAATGCTAATGATGCAAAGGTGCTAGTAAAGTTCTTCCAATGCCTTTTCACACGTTTCGACACCCATCAGTCACTCATAAGCGATTGGGTACTCAGTTTCAGAGTGTTTTCAAATGAGTTTGCTAACTCATTGGGACAACGATCGATTGATCATCACTTACCACCCACATGCATGCGGCCAGGAGGAAGTGAAGAATCTTGAGCTCAAGTGGATTTTTTAAAAACCAATCGATCAATCTCGGAAGGACTGGTGAATCACGATCGATGAGTCTCTTTGGGCCTATCAAATTGCGTTCAAGACTCCTATCGGCACTTCTCATTTTCGAGTAGTTTATGGCAACTCTTTTCATTTATATGTCATGCTTGAGAATAAGGAATATTGTGCGGGGTGAAGCAACTAAATATGGATGCTAGACTTGTCGCTTTAGAAAGAAAGTGCTATCTTCTTGAGTTGCTGCAGAACAAGTTCCATGCATATGAAAGCACACGGTTATAGAAGGAGAATGCAAATGATGCAAAGGTGCTAGTAAAGTTCATACAACTCCTTTTCACACGTTTTGACGCCCGTCAGTCAGTCATAAGCGATTGGGTACTCAGTTTTAGAGTGTTTTCAAATGAGTTTACCAACTCATTGGGACAGCTAATCAATTGATCATCGCTTACCACCCACATGCATGTGGCCAGGAGGAAGTGAAGAATCTTGAGCTCAAGTGGATTTTTTAAAAACCAATCGATCAATCTCGGAAGGATCGGTGAATCATGCTCGATGAGTCCGTTTGGGCCTATCAAATTGCGTTCAAGACTCCTATCGGCACTTCTCATTTTCGAGTAGTTTATGGCAACTCTTTTCATTTATATGTCATGCTTGAGAATAAGGCATATTGTGCGGGATGAAGCAACTGAATATGGATGCTAGGCCTATCGCTTTAGAAAGAAAGTGCCATTTTCTTGAGTTGGAGCAGTACAAGTTCCATGAATATGATAGCACACGATTATAGAAGGAGAATGCTAATGATGCAAAGGTGCTGGTAAAGTTCATCCAATGACATTTCACACGTTTCGACGCCCGTCACTCAGTCATAAGCAATTGGGTACTCAGTTTCAGAGTGTTTTCAAATGAGTTTGCCAACTCATTGGGACAGCTAATCGATTGATCATCACTTACCACCCACATGCATGCGGCCAGGACGAAGTGAAGAATCATGAGCTCAAGTGGATTTTTTAAAAACCAATCGATCAATCTCGGAAGGACTGGTGAATCATGCTCGATGAGTCTGTTTGGGCCTATCAAATTGCGTTCAAGACTCCTATCGGCACTTCTCATTTTCGAGTAGTTTATGGCAACTCTTTTCATTTATATGTCATGCTTGAGAATAAGGCATATTGTGCGGGATGAAGCAACCGAATATGGATGCTAGGCCTATCGCTTTAGAAAGAAAGTGCCATTTTCTTGAGTTGGAGCAAGACAAGTTCCATGAATATGATAGCACACGATTATAGAAGGAGAATGCTAATGATGCAAAGGTGCTGGTAAAGTTCATCCAATGACATTTCACACGTTTCGACGCCCGTCACTCGCTCATAAGCAATTGGGTACTCGTTTCGAGTGTTTTCAAATGAGTTTGCCAACTCATTGGGACAGCTAATCGATTGATCATCACTTACCACCCACATGCATGCGGCCTGGAGGAAGTGAAGAATCTTGAGCTCAAGTAGATTTTTTAAAAACCAATCGATCAATCTTGGAAATACTGGTGAATCACGGTCGATGAGTCTGTTTGGGCCTATCAAATTGCGTTCAAGACTCCTATTGGCACTTCTCATTTTCGAGTAGTTTATGGCAACTCTTTTCATTTATATGTCATGCTTGAGAATAAGGCATATTGTGAGGGAAGAAGCTACTAAATATGGATGCTAGGGTTTTCGCTTTAGAAAGAAAGTGCCATTTTCTTTAGTTGGAGCAGTACAAGTTCCATGGATATGAAAGCACACGATTATAGAAGGAGAATGCTAATGATGCAAAGGTGCTAGTAAAGTTCATCCAATGTCTTTTCACACGTTTCGACGCCCATCGGTCGACTCATAAGCGATTGGGTACTCAGTTTCAGAGTGTTTTCAAATGAGTTTGCCAACTCATTGGGACAGCTAATCGATTGATCATCACTTACCACCCACATGCATGCGGCCAGGAGGAAGTGAAGAATCTTGAGCTCAAGTGGGTTTTTTAAAAACCAATCGATCAATCTCGGAAGGACTGGTGAATCACGATCGATGAGTCTGTTTGGGCCTATCAAATTGCGTTCAAGACTCCTATCGGCACTTCTCATTTTCGAGTAGTTTATGGCAACTCTTTTCATTTATATGTCATGCTTGAGAATAAGGAATATTGTGCGGGGTGAAGCAACTAAATATGGATGCTAGACTTGTCGCTTTAGAAAGAAAGTGCTATCTTCTTGAGTTGCTGCAGAACAAGTTCCATGCATATGAAAGCACACGGTTATAGAAGGAGAATGCTAATGATGCAAAGGTGCTGGTAAAGTTCATCCAACTCCTTTTCACACGTTTTGACGCCCGTCAGTACTCATAAGCGATTGGGTACTCGCCGTTTTAGAGTGTTTTCAAATGAGTTTACCAACTCATTGGGACGGCTAATCAATTGATCATCGCTTACCACCCACATGCATGTGGCCGGGAGGAAGTGAAGAATCTTGAGCTCAAGTGGATTTTTTAAAAACCAATCGATCAATCTCGGAAGGATCGGTGAATTACGCTCGATGAGTCTGTTTTGGGCCTATCAAATTGCGTTCAAGACTCCTATCGCACTTCGATTTTCGAGTAGTTTATGGCAACTCTTTTCATTTATATGTCATGCTTGAGAATAAGGAATATTGTGAGGGATGAAGCAACTAAATATGGATGCTAGACTTGTCGCATTAGAAAGAAAGTGCCATCTTCTTGAGTTGGTGTAGACAAGTTCCATGCATATGAAAGCACACGATTATAGAAGGAGAATTCTAATGATGCAAAGGTGCTAGTAAAGTTCATCCAATGCCTTTTCACACGTTTTGACGCCCTCGCTCACTCATAAGCGATTGGGTACTCGCTTCGTAGTGTTTTCAAATGAGTTTGCCAACTCATTGGGACATAATCGATTGATCATCACTTACCACCCACATGCATGCGGCCAGGAGGAAGTGAAGAATCTTGAGCTCAAGTGGATTTTTTAAAAACCAATCAATCAATCTCGGAAGGACTGGTGAATCATGCTCGATGAGTCTGTTTGGGCCTATCAAATTGCGTTCAAGACTCCTATCGGCACTTCTCATTTTTGAGTAGTTTATGGCAACTCTTTTCATTTATATGTCATGCTTGAGAATAAGGCATATTGTGCGGGGTGAAGCAACTAAATATGGATGCTAGACTTGTCGCTTTAGAAAGAAAGTGCTATTTTCTTGAGTTGGAGCAGTACAAGTTCCATGGATATGAAAGCACACGATTATAGAAGGAGAATGCTAATGATGCAAAGGTGCTAGTAAAGTTCATCCAATGCCTTTTCACACGTTTCGACACCCATCGACCACTCATAAGCGATTGGGTACTCGCCGAGTGTTTTCAAATGAGTTTACCAACTCATTGGGACAGCTAATCGATTGATCATCGCTTACCACCCACATGCATGCGGCCGAGGAAGTGAAGAATCTTGAGCTCAAGTGGATTTTTAAAAACCAATCGATCAATCTCGGAAGGATCGGTGAATCACGCTCGATGAGTCCGTTTGGGCCTATAAAATTGCGTTCAAGACTCCTATTGCCACTTCTCATTTTCGAGTAGTTTATGGCAACTCTTTTCATTTATATGTCATGCTTGAGAATAAGGCATATTGTGAGGGATGAAGCTACTAAATATGGATGCTAGGTTTTCGCTTTAGAAAGAAAGTGCCATTTTCTTGAGTTGGAGCAAGACAAGTTCCATGAATATGATAGCACACGATTATAGAAGGAGAATGCTAATGATGCAAAGGTGCTGGTAAAGTTCATCCAATGACTTTTCACACGTTTCGACGCCCGTCACTCATAAGCAATTGGGTACTCGCTTCGTAGTGTTTTCAAATGAGTTTGCCAACTCATTGGGACAGCTAATCGATTGATCATCACTTACCACCCACATGCATGCGGCCAGGAGGAAGTGAAGAATCTTGAGCTCAAGTGGATTTTTTAAAAACCAATCGATCAATCTCGGAAGGACTGGTGAATCATGCTCGATGAGTCTGTTTGGGCCTATCAAATTGCGTTCAAGACTCCTATTGGCACTTCTCATTTTCGAGTAGTTTATGGCAACTCTTTTCATTTATATGTCATGCTTGAGAATAAGGCATATTGTGCGGGATGAAGCAACTGAATATGGATGCTAGGCCTATCGCTTTAGAAAGAAAGTGCCATTTTCTTGAGTTGGAGCAAGTACAAGTTCCATGAATATGATAGCACACGATTATAGAAGGAGAATGCTAATGATGCAAAGGTGCTAGTAAAGTTCATCCAATGACTTTTCACACGTTTACGCCCGTCACTCGGTCACATAAGCAATTGGGTACTTAGTTTCGTAGTGTTTTCAAATGAGTTTGCCAACTCATTGGGACGACTAATCGATTGATCATCACTTACCACCCACATGCATGCGGCCCGGAGGAAGTGAAGAATCTTGAGCTCAAGTGGATTTTTTAAAAACCAATCGATCAATCTTGGAAATACCGGTGAATCACGGTCGATGAGTCCGTTTGGGCCTATCAAATTGCGTTCAAGACTCCTATCGGCACTTCTCATTTTCGAGTAGTTTATGGCAACTCTTTTCATTTATATGTCATGCTTGAGAATAAGGCATATTGTGCAGGGTGAAGCAACTAAATATGGATGCTAGGCTTGTCGCTTTAGAAAGCAAGTGCTATTTTCTTGAGTTGGAGCAGTACAAGTTCCATGGATATGAAAGCACACGATTATAGAAGGAGAATGCTAATGATGCAAAGGTGCTAGTAAAGTTCTTCCAATGCCTTTTCACACGTTTCGACACCCATCGATCACTCATAAGCGATTGGGTACTCGGTTTCGTAGTGTTTTCAAATGAGTTTGCTAACTCATTGGGACAGCTGATCGATTGATCATCACTTACCACCCACATGCATGCGGCCGAGGAGGAAGTGAAGAATCTTGAGCTCAAGTGGATTTTTTAAAAACCAATCGATCAATCTCGGAAGGACTGGTGAATCACGATCGATGAGTCTCTTTGGGCCTATCAAATTGCGTTCAAGACTCCTATCGGCACTTCTCATTTTCGAGTAGTTTATGGCAACTCTTTTCATTTATATGTCATGCTTGAGAATAAGGAATATTGTGCGGGGTGAAGCAACTAAATATGGATGCTAGGCTTGTCGCTTTAGAAAGAAAGTGCTATTTTCTTGAGTTGGAGCAAGACAAGTTCCATGCATATGAAAGCACACGGTTATAGAAGGAGAATGCAAATGATGCAAAGGTGCTAGTAAAGTTCATACAACTCCTTTTCACACGTTTTGACGCCCGTCAGTCAGTCATAAGCGATTGGGTACTCAGTTTTAGAGTGTTTTCAAATGAGTTTACCAACTCATTGGGACAGCTAATCAATTGATCATCGCTTACCACCCACATGCATGTGGCCAGGAGGAAGTGAAGAATCTTGAGCTCAAGTGGATTTTTTAAAAACCAATCGATCAATCTCGGAAGGACTGGTGAATCATGCTCGATGAGTCTGTTTGGGCCTATCAAATTGCGTTCAAGACTCCTATCAGCACTTCTCATTTTCGAGTAGTTTATGGCAACTCTTTTCATTTATATGTCATGCTTGAGAATAAGGCATATTGTGCGGGATGAAGCAACTAAATATGGATGCTAGGCCTATCGCTTTAGAAAGAAAGTGCCATTTTCTTGAGTTGGAGCAAGACAAGTTCCATGAATATGATAGCACACGATTATAGAAGGAGAATGCTAATGATGCAAAGGTGCTAGTAAAGTTCATCCAATGACATTTCACACGTTTCGACGCCCGTCACTCGTCATAAGCAATTGGGTACTCGCCGTAGTGTTTTCAAATGAGTTTGCCAACTCATTGGGACAGCTAATCGATTGATCATCACTTACCACCCACATGCATGCGGCCGAGGAAGTGAAGAATCATGAGCTCAAGTGGATTTTTTAAAAACCAATCGATCAATCTCGGAAGGATCGGTGAATCATGCTCGATGAGTCCGTTTGGGCCTATCAAATTGCGTTCAAGACTCCTATCGGCACTTCTCATTTTCGAGTAGTTTATGGCAACTCTTTTCATTTATATGTCATGCTTGAGAATAAGGCATATTGTGCGGGATGAAGCAACCGAATATGGATGCTAGGCCTATCGCTTTAGAAAGAAAGTGCCATTTTCTTGAGTTGGAGCAGTACAAGTTCCATGAATATGATAGCACACGATTATAGAAGGAGAATGCTAATGATGCAAAGGTGCTGGTAAAGTTCATCCAATGACTTTTCACACGTTTCGACGCCCGTCACTCAGTCATAAGCAATTGGGTACTTAGTTTCAGAGAGTTTTCAAATGAGTTTGCCAACTCATTGGGACAGCTAATCGATTGATCATCACTTACCACCCACATGCATGCGGCCTGGAGGAAGTGAAGAATCTTGAGCTCAAGTAGATTTTTTAAAAACCAATCGATCAATCTTGGAAATACTGGTGAATCACGGTCGATGAGTCTGTTTGGGCCTATCAAATTGCGTTCAAGACTCCTATTGGCACTTCTCATTTTCGAGTAGTTTATGGCAACTCTTTTCATTTATATGTCATGCTTGAGAATAAGGCATATTGTGAGGGAAGAAGCTACTAAATATGGATGCTAGGGTTTTCGCTTTAGAAAGAAAGTGCCATTTTCTTGAGTTGGAGCAAGACAAGTTCCATGGATATGAAAGCACACGATTATAGAAGGAGAATGCTAATGATGCAAAGGTGCTAGTAAAGTTCATCCAATGCCTTTTCACACGTTTCGACACCCATCACTCACTCATAAGCGATTGGGTACTCGCCGTAGTGTTTTCAAATGAGTTTGCCAACTCATTGGGACAGCTAATCGATTGATCATCACTTACCACCCACATGCATGCGGCCAGAGGAAGTGAAGAATCTTGAGCTCAAGTGGATTTTTTAAAAACCAATCGATCAATCTCGGAAGGATCGGGGAATCACGATCGATGAGTCCGTTTGGGCCTATCAAATTGCGTTCAAGACTCCTATCGGCACTTCTCATTTTCGAGTAGTTTATGGCAACTCTTTTCATTTATATGTCATGCTTGAGAATAAGGCATATTGTGCGGGGTGAAGCAACTAAATATGGATGCTAGGCTTGTCGCTTCAGAAAGAAAGTGCTATTTTCTTGAGTTGGAGCAGGACAAGTTCCATGGATATGAAAGCACACGATTATAGAAGGAGAATGCTAATGATGCAAAGGTGCTAGTAAAGTTCTTCCAATGCCTTTTCACACGTTTCGACACCCATCGCTCACTCATAAGCGATTGGGTACTCGCTTCGAGTGTTTTCAAATGAGTTTACCAATTCATTGGGACAACTAATCAATTGATCATCGCTTACCACCCACATGCATGCGGCCAGAGGAAGTGAAGAATCTTGAGCTCAAGTAGATCTTTTAAAAACCAATCGATCAATCTCGGAAGGACTGGTGAATCACGCTCGATGAGTCTGTTTGTGCCTATAAAATTGCGTTCAAGACTCCTATTGCCACTACTCATTTTCGAGTAGTTTATGGCAACTCTTTTCATTTATATGTCATGCTTGAGAATAACGCATATTGTGAGGGATGAAGCTACTAAATATGGATGCTAGGGTTTTCGCTTTAGAAAGAAAGTGCCATTTTCTTGAGTTGGAGCAAGACAAGTTCCATGGATATGAAAGCACACGATTATAGAAGGAGAATGCTAATGATGCAAAGGTGCTAGTAAAGTTCATCCAATGCCTTTTCACACGTTTCGACACCCATCAGTCACTCATAAGCGATTGGGTACTCAGTTTCAGAGTGTTTTCAAATGAGTTTGCTAACTCATTGGGACAGCTAATCGATTGATCATCACTTACCACCCACATGCATGCGGCCAGGAGGAAGTGAAGAATCTTGAGCTCAAGTAGATCTTTTAAAAACCAATCGATCAATCTCGGAAGGACTGGTGAATCACGCTCGATGAGTCTGTTTGGGCCTATCAAATTGCGTTCAAGACTCCTATTGGCACTTCTCATTTTCGAGTAGTTTATGGCAACTCTTTTCATTTATATGTCATGCTTGAGAATAAGGCATATTGTGAGGGAAGAAGCTACTAAATATGGATGCTAGGGTTTTCGCTTTAGAAAGAAAGTGCCATTTTCTTGAGTTGGAGCAAGACAAGTTCCATGGATATGAAAGCACACGATTATAGAAGGAGAATGCTAATGATGCAAAGGTGCTAGTAAAGTTCATCCAATGCCTTTTCACACGTTTCGACACCCATCACTCACTCATAAGCGATTGGGTACTCGCCGTAGTGTTTTCAAATGAGTTTGCTAACTCATTGGGACAACTAATCGATTGATCATCACTTACCACCCACATGCATGCGGCCAGGAGGAAGTGAAGAATCTTGAGCTCAAGTAGATCTTTTAAAAACCAATCGATCAATCTCGGAAGGACTGGTGAATCACGCTCGATGAGTCTATTTGGGCCTATCAAATTGCGTTCAAGACTCCTATTGGCACTTCTCATTTTCGAGTAGTTTATGGCAACTCTTTTCATTTATATGTCATGCTTGAGAATAAGGCATATTGTGAGGGAAGAAGCTACTAAATATGGATGCTAGGGTTTTCGCTTTAGAAAGAAAGTGCCATTTTCTTGAGTTGGAGCAAGACAAGTTCCATGGATATGAAAGCACACGATTATAGAAGGAGAATGCTAATGATGCAAAGGTGCTAGTAAAGTTCATCCAATGCCTTTTCACACGTTTCGACGCCCATCGCTCACTCATAAGCGATTGGGTACTCAGTTTCATAGTGTTTTCAAATGAGTTTGCCAACTCATTGGGACAGCTAATCGATTGATCATCACTTACCACCCACATGCATGCGGCCAAGAGGAAGTGAAGAATCTTGAGCTCAAGTGGATTTTTTAAAAACCAATCGATCAATCTCGGAAGGACTGGGGAATCACGATCGATGAGTCTGTTTGGGCCTATCAAATTGCGTTCAAGACTCCTATCGGCACTTCTCATTTTTGAGTAGTTTATGGCAACTCTTTTCATTTATATGTCATGCTTGAGAATAAGGAATATTGTGCGGGGTGAAGCAACTAAATATGGATGCTAGACTTGTCGCTTTAGAAAGAAAGTGCTATTTTCTTGAGTTGGAGCAGGACAAGTTCCATGGATATGAAAGCACACGATTATAGAAGGAGAATGCTAATGATGCAAAGGTGCTAGTAAAGTTCTTCCAATGCCTTTTCACACGTTTCGACACCCATCAATCACTCATAAGCGATTGGGTACTCAGTTTCAGAGTGTTTTCAAATGAGTTTAACAATTCATTGGGACAGCTAATCAATTGATCATCGCTTACCACCCACATGCATGCGGCCAGGAGGAAGTGAAGAATCTTGAGCTCAAGTAGATCTTTTAAAAACCAATCGATCAATCTCGGAAGGACTGGTGAATCACGGTCGATGAGTCTGTTTGGGCCTATCAAATTGCGTTCAAGACTCCTATTGGCACTTCTCATTTTCGAGTAGTTTATGGCAACTCTTTTCATTTATATGTCATGCTTGAGAATAAGGCATATTGTGAGGGAAGAAGCTACTAAATATGGATGCTAGGGTTTTCGCTTTAGAAAGAAAGTGCCATTTTCTTGAGTTGGAGCAAGACAAGTTCCATGGATATGAAAGCACACGATTATAGAAGGAGAATGCTAATGATGCAAAGGTGCTAGTAAAGTTCATCCAATGCCTTTTCACACGTTTCGACACCCATCAGTCACTCATAAGCGATTGGGTACTCAGTTTCAGAGTGTTTTCAAATGAGTTTGCTAACTCATTGGGACAGCTAATCCATTGATCATCACTTACCACCCACATGCATGCGGCCAGGAGGAAGTGAAGAATCTTGAGCTCAAGTAGATCTTTTAAAAACCAATCGATCAATCTCGGATGGACTGGTGAATCATGCTCGATGAGTCTGTTTGGGCCTATCAAATTGCGTTCAAGACTCCTATCGGCACTTCTCATTTTCGAGTAGTTTATGGCAACTCTTTTCATTTATATGTCATGCTTGAGAATAAGGCATATTGTGTAGGGTGAAGCAACTAAATATGGATGCTAGGCTTGTCGCTTTAGAAAGCAAGTGCTATTTTCTTGACTTGGAGCAGTACAAGTTCCATGGATATGAAAGCACACGATTATAGAAGGAGAATGCTAATGATGCAAAGGTGCTAGTAAAGTTCTTCCAATGCCTTTTCACACGTTTCGACACCCATCACCACTCATAAGCGATTGGGTACTCGCCGAGTGTTTTCAAATGAGTTTACCAATTCATTGGGACAGCTAATCAATCGATCATCGCTTACCACCCACATGCATGCGGCCAGAGGAAGTGAAGAATCTTGAGCTCAAGTGGATCTTTTAAAAACCAATCGATCAATCTCGGAAGGACTGGTGAATCACGCTCGATGAGTCTGTTTGTGCCTATAAAATTGCGTTCAAGACTCCTATTGCCACTTCTCATTTTCGAGTAGTTTATGGCAACCCTTTTCATTTATATTTCATGCTTGAGAATAACGCATATTGTGAGGGATGAAGCTACTAAATATGGATGCTAGGGTTTTCGCTTTAGAAAGAAAGTGCCATTTTCTTGAGTTGGAGCAGTACAAGTTCCATGGATATGAAAGCACACGATTATAGAAGGAGAATGCTAATGATGCAAAGGTGCTAGTAAAGTTCATCCAATGCCTTTTCACACGTTTCGACACCCATCGCTCACTCATAAGTGATTGGGTACTCGCTCGTAGTGTTTTCAAATGAGTTTGCTAACTCATTGGGACAGCTAATCGATTGATCATCACTTACCACCCACATGCATGCGGCAAGGAGGAAGTGAAGAATCTTGAGCTCAAGTAGATCTTTTAAAAACCAATCGATCAATCTCGGAAGGACTGGTGAATCACGCTCGATGAGTCTATTTGGGCCTATCAAATTGCGTTCAAGACTCCTATTGGCACTTCTCATTTTCGAGTAGTTTATGGCAACTCTTTTCATTTATATGTCATGCTTGAGAATAAGGCATATTGTGAGGGAAGAAGCTACTAAATATGGATGCTAGGGTTTTCGCTTTAGAAAGAAAGTGCCATTTTCTTGAGTTGGAGCAAGACAAGTTCCATGGATATGAAAGCACACGATTATAGAAGGAGAATGCTAATGATGCAAAGGTGCTAGTAAAGTTCATCCAATGCCTTTTCACACGTTTCGACGCCCATCAGCTCACTCATAAGCGATTGGGTACTCGCTTTTAGAGTGTTTTCAAATGAGTTTGCCATCTCATTGGGACAACTAATCGATTGATCATCACTTACCACCCACATGCATGCGGCCAAGAGGAAGTGAAGAATCTTGAGCTCAAGTGGATTTTTTAAAAACCAATCGATCAATCTCGGAAGGACTGGGGAATCACGATCGATGAGTCTGTTTGGGCCTATCAAATTGCGTTCAAGACTCCTATCGGCACTTCTCATTTTTGAGTAGTTTATGGCAACTCTTTTCATTTATATGTCATGCTTGAGAATAAGGAATATTGTGCGGGGTGAAGCAACTAAATATGGATGCTAGACTTGTCGCTTTAGAAAGAAAGTGCTATTTTCTTGAGTTGGAGCAAGACAAGTTCCATGGATATGAAAGCACACGATTATAGAAGGAGAATGCTAATGATGCAAAGGTGCTAGTAAAGTTCTTCCAATGCCTTTTCACACGTTTCGACACCCATCACTCACTCATAAGCGATTGGGTACTCGCCGTAGTGTTTTCAAATGAGTTTACCAATTCATTGGGACAACTAATCAATTGATCATCGCTTACCACCCACATGCATGCGGCCGGAGGAAGTGAAGAATCTTGAGCTCAAGTAGATCTTTTAAAAACCAATCGATCAATCTCGGAAGGACTGGTGAATCACGCTCGATGAGTCTGTTTGGGCCTATCAAATTGCGTTCAAGACTCCTATTGGCACTTCTCATTTTCGAGTAGTTTATGGCAACTCTTTTCATTTATATGTCATGCTTGAGAATAAGGCATATTGTGTAGGGATGAAGCAACTAAATATGGATGCTAGGGTTTGTCGCTTTAGAAAGAAAGTGCCATTTTCTTGAGTTGGAGCAAGACAAGTTCCATGGATATGAAAGCACACGATTATAGAAGGAGAATGCTAATGATGCAAAGGTGCTAGTAAAGTTCATCCAATGCCTTTTCACACGTTTCGACACCCATCACTCACCATAAGCGATTGGGTACTCGCCGTAGTGTTTTCAAATGAGTTTGCCAACTCATTGGGACAGCTAATCGATTGATCATCACTTACCACCCACATGCATGCGGCCAGGAGAAAGTGAAGAATCTTGAGCTCAAGTAGATCTTTTAAAAACCAATCGATCAATCTCGGAAGGACTGGCGAATCACGCTCGATGAGTCCGTTTGGGCCTATCAAATTGCGTTCAAGACTCCTATCGGCACTTCTCATTTTCGAGTAGTTTATGGCAACTCTTTTCATTTATATGTCATGCTTGAGAATAAGGCATATTGTGAGGGTGAAGCAACTAAATATGGATGCTAGGCTTGTCGCTTTAGAAAGAAAGTGCCATTTTCTTGAGTTGGAGCAAGACAAGTTCCATGGATATGAAAGCACACGATTATAGAAGGAGAATGCTAATGATGCAAAGGTGCTAGTAAAGTTCTTCCAATGCCTTTTCACACGTTTCGACACCCATCACTCACTCATAAGCGATTGGGTACTCGCCGAGTGTTTTCAAATGAGTTTACCAATTCATTGGGACAACTAATCAATTGATCATCGCTTACCACCCACATGCATGCGGCCAGAGGAAGTGAAGAATCTTGAGCTCAAGTAGATCTTTTAAAAACCAATCGATCAATCTCGAAGGATCGGTGAATCACGCTCGATGAGTCCGTTTGTGCCTATAAAATTGCGTTCAAGACTCCTATTGCCACTACTCATTTTCGAGTAGTTTATGGCAACTCTTTTCATTTATATGTCATGCTTGAGAATAACGCATATTGTGAGGGATGAAGCTACTAAATATGGATGCTAGGGTTTTCGCTTTAGAAAGAAAGTGCCATTTTCTTGAGTTGGAGCAAGACAAGTTCCATGGATATGAAAGCACACGATTATAGAAGGAGAATGCTAATGATGCAAAGGTGCTAGTAAAGTTCATCCAATGCCTTTTCACACGTTTCGACACCCATCACCACTCATAAGCGATTGGGTACTCGCTTCGTAGTGTTTTCAAATGAGTTTGCTAACTCATTGGGACAACTAATCGATTGATCATCACTTACCACCCACATGCATGCGGCCAGAGGAAGTGAAGAATCTTGAGCTCAAGTAGATCTTTTAAAACCAATCGATCAATCTCGAAGGATCGGTGAATCACGCTCGATGAGTCTGTTTGGGCCTATCAAATTGCGTTCAAGACTCCTATTGGCACTTCTCATTTTCGAGTAGTTTATGGCAACTCTTTTCATTTATATGTCATGCTTGAGAATAAGGCATATTGTGAGGGAAGAAGCTACTAAATATGGATGCTAGGGTTTTCGCTTTAGAAAGAAAGTGCCATTTTCTTGAGTTGGAGCAAGACAAGTTCCATGGATATGAAAGCACACGATTATAGAAGGAGAATGCTAATGATGCAAAGGTGCTAGTAAAGTTCATCCAATGCCTTTTCACACGTTTCGACGCCCATCACTCCATAAGCGATTGGGTACTCGCCGTAGTGTTTTCAAATGAGTTTGCCAACTCATTGGGACAACTAATCGATTGATCATCACTTACCACCCACATGCATGCGGCCAGGAGGAAGTGAAGAATCTTGAGCTCAAGTGGATTTTTTAAAAACCAATCGATCAATCTCGGAAGGACTGGGGAATCACGATCGATGAGTCTGTTTGGGCCTATCAAATTGCGTTCAAGACTCCTATCGGCACTTCTCATTTTTGAGTAGTTTATGGCAACTCTTTTCATTTATATGTCATGCTTGAGAATAAGGCATATTGTGCGGGGTGAAGCAACTAAATATGGATGCTAGGCTTGTCGCTTTAGAAAGAAAGTGCCATTTTCTTGAGTTGGAGCAAGACAAGTTCCATGGATATGAAAGCACACGATTATAGAAGGAGAATGCTAATGATGCAAAGGTGCTAGTAAAGTTCATCCAATGCCTTTTCACACGTTTCGACACCCATCAGTCACTCATAAGCGATTGGGTACTCAGTTTCAGAGTGTTTTCAAATGAGTTTACCAATTCATTGGGACAGCTAATCAATTGATCATCGCTTACCACCCACATGCATGCGGCCAGAGGAAGTGAAGAATCTTGAGCTCAAGTAGATCTTTTAAAAACCAATCGATCAATCTCGGAAGGACCGGTGAATCACGCTCGATGAGTCCGTTTGGGCCTATCAAATTGCGTTCAAGACTCCTATTGCCACTTCTCATTTTCGAGTAGTTTATGGCAACTCTTTTCATTTATATGTCATGCTTGAGAATAAGGCATATTGTGAGGGATGAAGCTACTAAATATGGATGCTAGGGTTTTCGCTTTAGAAAGAAAGTGCCATTTTCTTGAGTTGGAGCAAGACAAGTTCCATGGATATGAAAGCACACGATTATAGAAGGAGAATGCTAATGATGCAAAGGTGCTAGTAAAGTTCATCCAATGCCTTTTCACACGTTTCGACACCCATCACTACTCATAAGCGATTGGGTACTCGCCGTAGTGTTTTCAAATGAGTTTGCTAACTCATTGGGACAACTAATCCATTGATCATCACTTACCACCCACATGCATGCGGCCAGAGGAAGTGAAGAATCTTGAGCTCAAGTAGATCTTTTAAAACCAATCGATCAATCTCGAAGGACTGGTGAATCACGCTCGATGAGTCCGTTTGGGCCTATCAAATTGCGTTCAAGACTCCTATCGGCACTTCTCATTTTCGAGTAGTTTATGGCAACTCTTTTCATTTATATGTCATGCTTGAGAATAAGGCATATTGTGAGGGAAGAAGCTACTAAATATGGATGCTAGGGTTTTCGCTTTAGAAAGAAAGTGCCATTTTCTTGAGTTGGAGCAAGACAAGTTCCATGGATATGAAAGCACACGATTATAGAAGGAGAATGCTAATGATGCAAAGGTGCTAGTAAAGTTCATCCAATGCCTTTTCACACGTTTCGACGCCCATCACTCACTCATAAGCGATTGGGTACTCGCCGTAGTGTTTTCAAATGAGTTTGCCAACTCATTGGGACAACCTAATCGATTGATCATCGCTTACCACCCACATGCATGCGGCCCGGAGGAAGTGAAGAATCTTGAGCTCAAGTGGATTTTTTAAAACCAATCGATCAATCTCGGAAGGATCGGTGAATCACGCTCGATGAGTCCGTTTGGGCCTATCAAATTGCGTTCAAGACTCCTATCGGCACTTCTCATTTTCGAGTAGTTTATGGCAACTCTTTTCATTTATATGTCATGCTTGAGAATAAGGCATATTGTGAGGGATGAAGCTACTAAATATGGATGCTAGGCTTGTCGCTTTAGAAAGAAAGTGCCATTTTCTTGAGTTGGAGCAAGACAAGTTCCATGGATATGAAAGCACACGATTATAGAAGGAGAATGCTAATGATGCAAAGGTGCTAGTAAAGTTCATCCAATGCCTTTTCACACGTTTCGACACCCATCACTCACTCATAAGCGATTGGGTACTCGCTCGCAGTGTTTTCAAATGAGTTTGCCAACTCATTGGGACAACTAATCAATTGATCATCGCTTACCACCCACATGCATGCGGCCAGAGGAAGTGAAGAATCTTGAGCTCAAGTAGATCTTTTAAAAACCAATCGATCAATCTCGAAAGGATCGGTGAATCACGCTCGATGAGTCTGTTTGGGCCTATCAAATTGCGTTCAAGACTCCTATCGGCACTTCTCATTTTCGAGTAGTTTATGGCAACTCTTTTCATTTATATGTCATGCTTGAGAATAAGGCATATTGTGAGGGAAGAAGCTACTAAATATGGATGCTAGGGTTTTCGCTTTAGAAAGAAAGTGCCATTTTCTTGAGTTGGAGCAAGACAAGTTCCATGGATATGAAAGCACACGATTATAGAAGGAGAATGCTAATGATGCAAAGGTGCTAGTAAAGTTCATCCAATGCCTTTTCACACGTTTCGACGCCCACCGCCCCCCATAAGCGATTGGGTACTCGCCGTAGTGTTTTCAAATGAGTTTGCCAACTCATTGGGACAGCTAATCGATTGATCATCACTTACCACCCACATGCATGCGGCCAGAGGAAGTGAAGAATCTTGAGCTCAAGTGGATTTTTTAAAAACCAATCGATCAATCTCGAAGGATCGGTGAATCACGCTCGATGAGTCCGTTTGGGCCTATCAAATTGCGTTCAAGACTCCTATCGGCACTTCTCATTTTCGAGTAGTTTATGGCAACTCTTTTCATTTATATGTCATGCTTGAGAATAAGGCATATTGTGAGGGGTGAAGCAACTAAATATGGATGCTAGGCTTGTCGCTTTAGAAAGAAAGTGCCATTTTCGAGTTGGAGCAAGACAAGTTCCATGGATATGAAAGCACACGATTATAGAAGGAGAATGCTAATGATGCAAAGGTGCTAGTAAAGTTCATCCAATGCCTTTTCACACGTTTCGACGCCCATCACTCACTCATAAGCGATTGGGTACTCGCCGGAGTGTTTTCAAATGAGTTTACCAACTCATTGGGACAGCTAATCAATTGATCATCGCTTACCACCCACATGCATGCGGCCAGGAGGAAGTGAAGAATCTTGAGCTCAAGTGGATTTTTTAAAAACCAATCGATCAATCTCGGAAGGACTGGTGAATCACGATCGATGAGTCTGTTTGGGCCTATCAAATTGCGTTCAAGACTCCTATCGGCACTTCTCATTTTCGAGTAGTTTATGGCAACTCTTTTCATTTATATGTCATGCTTGAGAATAAGGCATATTGTGAGGGAGAAGCAACTAAATATGGATGCTAGGCTTATCGCTTTAGAAAGAAAGTGCCATTTTCTTGAGTTGGAGCAAGACAAGTTCCATGCATATGAAAGCACACGATTATAGAAGGAGAATGCTAATGATGCAAAGGTGCTGTAAAGTTCATCCAATGCCTTTTCACACGTTTCGACGCCCGTCACTATAGCGATTGGGTACTCGTCTAGTGTTTTCAAATGAGTTTGCCAACTCATTGGGACACCTAATCGATTGATCATCGCTTACCACCCACATGCATGCGGCCAGGAGGAAGTGAAGAATCTTGAGCTCAAGTGGATTTTTTAAAAACCAATCGATCAATCTCGGAAGGACCGGTGAATCACGGTCGATGAGTCTGTTTGGGCCTCTCAAATTGCGTTCAAGACTCCTATCGGCACTTCTCATTTTCGAGTAGTTTATGGCAACTCTTTTCATTTATATGTCATGCTTGAGAATAAGGCATATTGTGAGGGTGAAGCAACTAAATATGGATGCTAGGCTTGTCGCTTTAGAAAGAAAGTGCCATTTTCTTGAGTTGGAGCAGTACAAGTTCCATGGATATGAAAGCACACGATTATAGAAGGAGAATGCTAATGATGCAAAGGTGCTAGTAAAGTTCATCCAATGCCTTTTCACACGTTTCGACACCCATCAGTCACTCATAAGCGATTGGGTACTCGCCGTAGTGTTTTCAAATGAGTTTACCAATTCATTGGGACAGCTAATCAATTGATCATCGCTTACCACCCACATGCATGCGGCCAGGAGGAAGTGAAGAATCTTGAGCTCAAGTAGATCTTTTAAAAACCAATCGATCAATCTCGGAAGGACTGGTGAATCATGCTCGATGAGTCTGTTTGGGCCTATCAAATTGCGTTCAAGACTCCTATCGGCACTTCTCATTTTCGAGTAGTTTATGGCAACTCTTTTCATTTATATGTCATGCTTGAGAATAAGGCATATTGTGAGGGTGAAGCAACTAAATATGGATGCTAGGGTTTTCGCTTTAGAAAGAAAGTGCCATTTTCTTGAGTTGGAGCAAGACAAGTTCCATGGATATGAAAGCACACGATTATAGAAGGAGAATGCTAATGATGCAAAGGTGCTAGTAAAGTTCATCCAATGCCTTTTCACACGTTTCGACACCCATCACCACCATAAGCGATTGGGTACTCGCCGTAGTGTTTTCAAATGAGTTTGCCAACTCATTGGGACAACTAATCGATTGATCATCACTTACCACCCACATGCATGCGGCCAGAGGAAGTGAAGAATCTTGAGCTCAAGTGGATTTTTTAAAAACCAATCGATCAATCTCGGAAGGACGGTGAATCACGCTCGATGAGTCCGTTTGGGCCTATCAAATTGCGTTCAAGACTCCTATTGCCACTTCTCATTTTCGAGTAGTTTATGGCAACTCTTTTCATTTATATGTCATGCTTGAGAATAAGGCATATTGTGAGGGATGAAGCTACTAAATATGGATGCTAGGGTTTTCGCTTTAGAAAGAAAGTGCCATTTTCTTGAGTTGGAGCAAGACAAGTTCCATGCATATGAAAGCACACGATTATAGAAGGAGAATGCTAATGATGCAAAGGTGCTAGTAAAGTTCATCCAATGCCTTTTCACACGTTTCGACGCCCATCAGTCAGTCATAAGCGATTGGGTACTCAGTTTCATAGTGTTTTCAAATGAGTTTGCCAACTCATTGGGATAGCTAATCGATTGATCATCACTTACCACCCACATGCATGCGGCCAGAGGAAGTGAAGAATCTTGAGCTCAAGTGGATTTTTTAAAAACCAATCGATCAATCTCGGAAGGACGGTGAATCACGCTCGATGAGTCCGTTTGGGCCTATCAAATTGCGTTCAAGACTCCTATCGGCACTTCTCATTTTCGAGTAGTTTATGGCAACTCTTTTCATTTATATGTCATGCTTGAGAATAAGGCATATTGTGAGGGATGAAGCTACTAAATATGGATGCTAGGGTTTTCGCTTTAGAAAGAAAGTGCCATTTTCTTGAGTTGGAGCAAGACAAGTTCCATGGATATGAAAGCACACGATTATAGAAGGAGAATGCTAATGATGCAAAGGTGCTAGTAAAGTTCATCCAATGCCTTTTCACACGTTTCGACGCCCATCACTCACCATAAGCGATTGGGTACTCGCCGTAGTGTTTTCAAATGAGTTTGCCAACTCATTGGGACAACTAATCGATTGATCATCACTTACCACCCACATGCATGCGGCCAAGAGGAAGTGAAGAATCTTGAGCTCAAGTGGATTTTTTAAAAACCAATCGATCAATCTCGAAGGATCGGTGAATCACGCTCGATGAGTCCGTTTGGGCCTATCAAATTGCGTTCAAGACTCCTATCGCACTTCTCATTTTTGAGTAGTTTATGGCAACTCTTTTCATTTATATGTCATGCTTGAGAATAAGGCATATTGTGCGGGGTGAAGCAACTAAATATGGATGCTATGGCTTGTCGCTTTAGAAAGAAAGTGCCATTTTCTTGAGTTGGAGCAAGACAAGTTCCATGCATATGAAAGCACACGATTATAGAAGGAGAATGCTAATGATGCAAAGGTGCTAGTAAAGTTCATCCAATGCCTTTTCACACGTTTCGACGCCCATCACTACTCATAAGCGATTGGGTACTCGCCTTTGAGTGTTTTCAAATGAGTTTGCCAACTCATTGGGACACTAATCGATTGATCATCACTTACCACCCACATGCATGCGGCCAGAGGAAGTGAAGAATCTTGAGCTCAAGTGGATTTTTTAAAAACCAATCGATCAATCTCGGAAGGACTGGTGAATCACGCTCGATGAGTCTGTTTGGGCCTATCAAATTGTGTTCAAGACTCCTATCGGCACTTCTCATTTTCGAGTAGTTTATGGCAACTCTTTTCATTTATATGTCATGCTTGAGAATAAGGCATATTGTGAGGGATGTAAGCTACTAAATATGGATGCTAGGGTTTTCGCTTTAGAAAGAAAGTGCCATTTTCTTGAGTTGGAGCAAGACAAGTTCCATGCATATGAAAGCACACGATTATAGAAGGAGAATGCTAATGATGCAAAGGTGCTAGTAAAGTTCATCCAATGCCTTTTCACACGTTTCGACGCCCATCACTACCATAAGCGATTGGGTACTCGCCGTAGTGTTTTCAAATGAGTTTGCCAACTCATTGGGACAACCTAATCGATTGATCATCACTTACCACCCACATGCATGCGGCCAGGAGGAAGTGAAGAATCTTGAGCTCAAGTGGATTTTTTAAAAACCAATCGATCAATCTCGGAAGGATCGGTGAATCACGCTCGATGAGTCTGTTTGGGCCTATCAAATTGCGTTCAAGACTCCTATCGGCACTTCTCATTTTTGAGTAGTTTATGGAAACTCTTTTCATTTATATGTCATGCTTGAGAATAAGGTATATTGTGCGGGGGGAAGCAACTAAATATGGATGCTAGGCTTGTCGCTTTAGAAAGAAAGTGCCATTTTCTTGAGTTGGAGCAAGACAAGTTCCATGCATATGAAAGCACACGATTATAGAAGGAGAATGCTAATGATGCAAAGGTGCTAGTAAAGTTCATCCAATGCCTTTTCACACGTTTCGACACCCATCACTACTCATAAGCGATTGGGTACTCGCCGTAGTGTTTTCAAATGAGTTTGCCAACTCATTGGGATAACTAATCGATTGATCATCGCTTACCACCCACATGCATGCGGCCAGGAGGAAGTGAAGAATCTTGAGCTCAAGTGATTTTTTAAAAACCAATCGATCAATCTCGAAGGATCGGTGAATCACGCTCGATGAGTCCGTTTGGGCCTATCAAATTGCGTTCAAGACTCCTATTGCCACTTCTCATTTTCGAGTAGTTTATGGCAACTCTTTTCATTTATATGTCATGCTTGAGAATAAGGCATATTGTGAGGGACGAAGCTACTAAATATGGATGCTAGGGTTTTCGCTTTAGAAAGAAAGTGCCATTTTCTTGAGTTGGAGCAAGACAAGTTCCATGCATATGAAAGCACACGATTATAGAAGGAGAATGCTAATGATGCAAAGGTGCTAGTAAAGTTCATCCAATGCCTTTTCACACGTTTCGACGCCCATCACTACCATAAGCGATTGGGTACTCGCTTAGTAGTGTTTTCAAATGAGTTTGCCAACTCATTGGGACAACTAATCGATTGATCATTACTTACCACCCACATGCATGCGGCCAGGAGGAAGTGAAGAATCTTGAGCTCAAGTGGATTTTTTAAAAACCAATCGATCAATCTCGGAAGGACTGGTGAATCACGCTCGATGAGTCCGTTTGGGCCTATCAAATTGCGTTCAAGACTCCTATCGGCACTTCTCATTTTTGAGTAGTTTATGGCAACTCTTTTCATTTATATGTCATGCTTGAGAATAAGGCATATTGTGCGGGGTGAAGCAACTAAATATGGATGCTAGGCTTGTCGCTTTAGAAAGAAAGTGCCATTTTCTTGAGTTGAGCAAGACAAGTTCCATGCATATGAAAGCACACGATTATAGAAGGAGAATGCTAATGATGCAAAGGTGCTAGTAAAGTTCATCCAATGCCTTTTCACACGTTTCGACGCCCATCAGCTTCTCATAAGCAATTGGGTACTCGCCGTAGTGTTTTCAAATGAGTTTGCCAACTCATTGGGACAACCTAATCGATTGATCATCACTTACCACCCACATGCATGCGGCCGAGGAAGTGAAGAATCTTGAGCTCAAGTGGATTTTTTAAAAACCAATCGATCAATCTCGAAGGACCGGTGAATCACGCTCGATGAGTCCGTTTGGGCCTATCAAATTGCGTTCAAGACTCCTATCGGCACTTCTCATTTTCGAGTAGTTTATGGCAACTCTTTTCATTTATATGTCATGCTTGAGAATAAGGCATATTGTGAGGGATGAAGCTACTAAATATGGATGCTGTGGTTTTCGCTTTAGAAAGAAAGTGCCATTTTCTTGAGTTGGAGCAAGACAAGTTCCATGGATATGAAAGCACACGATTATAGAAGGAGAATGCTAATGATGCAAAGGTGCTAGTAAAGTTCATCCAATGCCTTTTCACACGTTTCGACGCCCATCACTACCATAAGCGATTGGGTACTCGCCGTAGTGTTTTCAAATGAGTTTGCCAACTCATTGGGACAGCTAATCGATTGATCATCGCTTACCACCCACATGCATGCGGCCGAGGAAGTGAAGAATCTTGAGCTCAAGTGGATTTTTTAAAAACCAATCGATCAATCTCGGAAGGACTCGGGGAATCACGCTCGATGAGTCCGTTTGGGCCTATCAAATTGCGTTCAAGACTCCTATCGGCACTTCTCATTTTTGAGTAGTTTATGGCAACTCTTTTCATTTATATGTCATGCTTGAGAATAAGGCATATTGTGAGGGGTGAAGCAACTAAATATGGATGCTAGGCTTGTCGCTTTAGAAAGAAAGTGCCATTTTCTTGAGTTGGAGCAAGACAAGTTCCATGGATATGAAAGCACACGATTATAGAAGGAGAATGCTAATGATGCAAAGGTGCTAGTAAAGTTCATCCAATGCCTTTTCACACGTTTCGACACCCATCGCTCACTCATAAGCGATTGGGTACTCGCTTCGTAGTGTTTTCAAATGAGTTTGCCAACTCATTGGGATAGCTAATCGATTGATCATCACTTACCACCCACATGCATGCGGCCAGAGGAAGTGAAGAATCTCGAGCTCAAGTGGATTTTTTAAAAACCAATCGATCAATCTCGAAGGACCGGTGAATCACGCTCGATGAGTCCGTTTGGGCCTATCAAATTGCGTTCAAGACTCCTATTGGCACTTCTCATTTTCGAGTAGTTTATGGCAACTCTTTTCATTTATATGTCATGCTTGAGAATAAGGCATATTGTGAGGGATGAAGCTACTAAATATGGATGCTAGGGTTTTCGCTTTAGAAAGAAAGTGCCATTTTCTTGAGTTGGAGCAAGACAAGTTCCATGGATATGAAAGCACACGATTATAGAAGGAGAATGCTAATGATGCAAAGGTGCTAGTAAAGTTCATCCAATGCCTTTTCACACGTTTCGACGCCCGTCACTACCATAAGCGATTGGGTACTCGCCGTAGTGTTTTCAAATGAGTTTGCCAACTCATTGGGACAACTAATCGATTGATCATCACTTACCACCCACATGCATGCGGCCAGGAGGAAGTGAAGAATCTTGAGCTCAAGTGGATTTTTTAAAAACCAATCGATCAATCTCGGAAGGATCGGTGAATCACGGTCGATGAGTCCGTTTGGGCCTATCAAATTGCGTTCAAGACTCCTATCGGCACTTCTCATTTTCGAGTAGTTTATGGCAACTCTTTTCATTTATATGTCATGCTTGAGAATAAGGCATATTGTGAGGGGTGAAGCAACTAAATATGGATGCTAGGGTTGTCGCTTTAGAAAGAAAGTGCCATTTTCTTGAGTTGGAGCAAGACAAGTTCCATGGATATGAAAGCACACGATTATAGAAGGAGAATGCTAATGATGCAAAGGTGCTAGTAAAGTTCATCCAATGCCTTTTCACACGTTTCGACGCCCATCACTACTCATAAGCGATTGGGTACTCGCTCCGCAGTGTTTTCAAATGAGTTTACCAACTCATTGGGACAACTAATCAATTGATCATCGCTTACCACCCACATGCATGCGGCCAGAGGAAGTGAAGAATCTTGAGCTCAAGTAGATCTTTTAAAAACCAATCGATCAATCTCTAAGGACCGGTGAATCACGCTCGATGAGTCCGTTTGGGCCTATAAAATTGCGTTCAAGACTCCTATCGCCACTTCTCATTTTCGAGTAGTTTATGGCAACTCTTTTCATTTATATGTCATGCTTGAGAATAACGCATATTGTGAGGGATGAAGCTACTAAATATGGATGCTAGGGTTTTCGCTTTAGAAAGAAAGTGCCATTTTCTTGAGTTGGAGCAAGACAAGTTCCATGGATATGAAAGCACACGATTATAGAAGGAGAATGCTAATGATGCAAAGGTGCTAGTAAAGTTCATCCAATGCCTTTTCACACGTTTCGACGCCCATCACTCACTCATAAGCGATTGGGTACTCGCCGTAGTGTTTTCAAATGAGTTTGCCAACTCATTGGGACAACTAATCGATTGATCATCACTTACCACCCACATGCATGCGGCCAGGAGGAAGTGAAGAATCTTGAGCTCAAGTGGATTTTTAAAAACCAATCGATCAATCTCGGAAGGATCGGTGAATCACGCTCGATGAGTCCGTTTGGGCCTATCAAATTGCGTTCAAGACTCCTATCGGCACTTCTCATTTTCGAGTAGTTTATGGCAACTCTTTTCATTTATATGTCATGCTTGAGAATAAGGCATATTGTGCGGGGAGAAGCACTAAATATGGATGCTAGGGTTGTCGCTTTAGAAAGAAAGTGCCATTTTCTTGAGTTGGAGCAAGACAAGTTCCATGGATATGAAAGCACACGATTATAGAAGGAGAATGCTAATGATGCAAAGGTGCTAGTAAAGTTCATCCAATGCCTTTTCACACGTTTCGACACCCATCACTACTCATAAGCGATTGGGTACTCGCCGAGTGTTTTCAAATGAGTTTGCCAACTCATTGGGACAACTAATCGATTGATCATCGCTTACCACCCACATGCATGCGGCCAGAGGAAGTGAAGAATCTTGAGCTCAAGTGGATTTTTTAAAAACCAATCGATCAATCTCGGAAGGACTCGGTGAATCACGCTCGATGAGTCCGTTTGGGCCTATCAAATTGCGTTCAAGACTCCTATCGCCACTTCTCATTTTCGAGTAGTTTATGGCAACTCTTTTCATTTATATGTCATGCTTGAGAATAAGGCATATTGTGAGGGATGAAGCTACTAAATATGGATGCTAGGGTTGTCGCTTTAGAAAGAAAGTGCCATTTTCTTGAGTTGGAGCAAGACAAGTTCCATGCATATGAAAGCACACGATTATAGAAGGAGAATGCTAATGATGCAAAGGTGCTAGTAAAGTTCATCCAATGCCTTTTCACACGTTTCGACGCCCATCACCACTCATAAGCGATTGGGTACTCGCTCGTAGTGTTTTCAAATGAGTTTGCCAACTCATTGGGACAGCTAATCGATTGATCATCACTTACCACCCACATGCATGCGGCCAGGAGGAAGTGAAGAATCTTGAGCTCAAGTAGATTTTTTAAAACCAATCGATCAATCTCGGAAGGATCGGTGAATCACGCTCGATGAGTCTGTTTGGGCCTATCAAATTACGTTCAAGACTCCTATCGCCAACTTTTCATTTTCGAGTAGTTTATGGCAACTCTTTTCATTTATATGTCATGCTTGAGAATAACGCATATTGTGAGGGATGAAGCTACTAAATATGGATGCTAGGGTTTTCGCTTTAGAAAGAAAGTGCCATTTTCTTGAGTTGGAGCAAGACAAGTTCCATGGATATGAAAGCACACGATTATAGAAGGAGAATGCTAATGATGCAAAGGTGCTAGTAAAGTTCATCCAATGCCTTTTCACACGTTTCGACGCCCATCACTACTCATAAGCGATTGGGTACTCGCTCGTAGTGTTTTCAAATGAGTTTGCCAACTCATTGGGACAACCTAATCGATTGATCATCACTTACCACCCACATGCATGCGGCCAGAGGAAGTGAAGAATCTTGAGCTCAAGTGGATCTTTTTAAAAACCAATCGATCAATCTCGAAGGACCGGTGAATCACGCTCGATGAGTCCGTTTGGGCCTATCAAATTGCGTTCAAGACTCCTATCGGCACTTCTCATTTTCGAGTAGTTTATGGCAACTCTTTTCATTTATATGTCATGCTTGAGAATAAGGCATATTGTGAGGGATGAAGCTACTAAATATGGATGCTAGGGTTTTCGCTTTAGAAAGAAAGTGCCATTTTCTTGAGTTGGAGCAAAGACAAGTTCCATGCATATGAAAGCACACGATTATAGAAGGAGAATGCTAATGATGCAAAGGTGCTAGTAAAGTTCATCCAATGCCTTTTCACACGTTTCGACGCCCATCACTCACTCATAAGCGATTGGGTACTCGCCGTAGTGTTTTCAAATGAGTTTGCCAACTCATTGGGACAGCCTAATCGATTGATCATCGCTTACCACCCACATGCATGCGGCCAGGAGGAAGTGAAGAATCTTGAGCTCAAGTGGATTTTTTAAAACCAATCGATCAATCTCGAAGGACCGGTGAATCACGCTCGATGAGTCCGTTTGGGCCTATCAAATTGCGTTCAAGACTCCTATCGGCACTTCTCATTTTCGAGTAGTTTATGGCAACTCTTTTCATTTATATGTCATGCTTGAGAATAAGGCATATTGTGCGGGGTGAAGCAACTAAATATGGATGCTAGGCTTGTCGCTTTAGAAAGAAAGTGCCATTTTCTTGAGTTGGAGCAAGACAAGTTCCATGCATATGAAAGCACACGATTATAGAAGGAGAATGCTAATGATGCAAAGGTGCTAGTAAAGTTCATCCAATGCCTTTTCACACGTTTCGACGCCCATCACTACTCATAAGCGATTGGGTACTCGCCGTAGTGTTTTCAAATGAGTTTACCAACTCATTGGGACAACTAATCGATTGATCATCGCTTACCACCCACATGCATGCGGCCAGAGGAAGTGAAGAATCTTGAGCTCAAGTGGATTTTTTAAAAACCAATCGATCAATCTCGGAAGGATCGGTGAATCACGCTCGATGAGTCCGTTTGGGCCTATCAAATTGCGTTCAAGACTCCTATCGCCACTTCTCATTTTCGAGTAGTTTATGGCAACTCTTTTCATTTATATGTCATGCTTGAGAATAAGGCATATTGTGAGGGATGAAGCTACTAAATATGGATGCTAGGGTTTTCGCTTTAGAAAGAAAGTGCCATTTTCTTGAGTTGGAGCAAGACAAGTTCCATGCATATGAAAGCACACGATTATAGAAGGAGAATGCTAATGATGCAAAGGTGCTAGTAAAGTTCATCCAATGCCTTTTCACACGTTTCGACGCCCGTCACTACTCATAAGCGATTGGGTACTCGCTTCGTAGTGTTTTCAAATGAGTTTGCCAACTCATTGGGACAACTAATCGATTGATCATCGCTTACCACCCACATGCACGCGGCCAGAGGAAGTGAAGAATCTTGAGCTCAAGTGGATTTTTTAAAAACCAATCGATCAATCTCGGAAGGATCGGTGAATCACGCTCGATGAGTCCGTTTGGGCCTATCAAATTGCGTTCAAGACTCCTATCGGCACTTCTCATTTTCGAGTAGTTTATGGCAACTCTTTTCATTTATATGTCATGCTTGAGAATAAGGCATATTGTGAGGGATGAAGCTACTAAATATGGATGCTAGGGTTTTCGCTTTAGAAAGAAAGTGCCATTTTCTTGAGTTGGAGCAAGACAAGTTCCATGCATATGAAAGCACACGATTATAGAAGGAGAATGCTAATGATGCAAAGGTGCTAGTAAAGTTCATCCAATGCCTTTTCACACGTTTCGACGCCCATCACTACCATAAGCGATTGGGTACTCGCTCAGAGTGTTTTCAAATGAGTTTGCCAACTCATTGGGACAACTAATCGATTGATCATCGCTTACCACCCACATGCATGCGGCCAGAGGAAGTGAAGAATCTTGAGCTCAAGTGGATTTTTTAAAAACCAATCGATCAATCTCGGAAGGATCGGTGAATCACGCTCGATGAGTCCGTTTGGGCCTATCAAATTGCGTTCAAGACTCCTATCGGCACTTCTCATTTTCGAGTAGTTTATGGCAACTCTTTTCATTTATATATCAAGCTTGAGAATAAGGAATATTGTGCGGGATGAAGCAACTAAATATGGATGCTAGGCTTGTCGCTTTAGAAAGAAAGTGACATTTTCTTGAGTTGGAGCAGACAAGTTCCATGCATATGAAAGCACACGATTATAGAAGGAGAATGCTAATGATGCAAAGGTGCTGGTAAAGTTCATCCAATGCCTTTTCACACGTTTCGACGCCCATCACTACTCATAAGCGATTGGGTACTCGCCGTAGTGTTTTCAAATGAGTTTGCCAACTCATTGGGACAACCTAATCGATTGATCATCGCTTACCACCCACATGCATGCGGCCAGGAGGAAGTGAAGAATCTTGAGCTCAAGTGGATTTTTTAAAAACCAATCGATCAATCTCGAAGGATCGGTGAATCACGCTCGATGAGTCCGTTTGGGCCTATCAAATTGCGTTCAAGACTCCTATCGCCACTTCTCATTTTCGAGTAGTTTATGGCAACTCTTTTCATTTATATGTCATGCTTGAGAAGAAGGCATATTGTGAGGGATGAAGCTACTAAATATGGATGCTAGGGTTTTCGCTTTAGAAAGAAAGTGCCATTTTCTTGAGTTGGAGCAAAGACAAGTTCCATGGATATGAAAGCACACGATTATAGAAGGAGAATGCTAATGATGCAAAGGTGCTAGTAAAGTTCATCCAATGCCTTTTCACACGTTTCGACACCCATCGCCACTCATAAGCGATTGGGTACTCGCCGTAGTGTTTTCAAATGAGTTTGCCAACTCATTGGGACACCTAATTGATTGATCATCACTTACCACCCACATGCATTCGGCCAGGAGGAAGTGAAGAATCTTGAGCTCAAGTGGATTTTTTAAAAACCAATCGATCAATCTCGGAAGGACCGGTGAATCACGCTCGATGAGTCCGTTTGGGCCTATCAAATTGCGTTCAAGACTCCTATCGGCACTTCTCATTTTCGAGTAGTTTATGGCAACTCTTTTCATTTATATGTCATGCTTGAGAATAAGGCATATTGTGAGGGAAGAAGCTACTAAATATGGATGCTAGGGTTTTCGCTTTAGAAAGAAAGTGCCATTTTCTTGAGTTGGAGCAAGACAAGTTCCATGCATATGAAAGCACACGATTATAGAAGGAGAATGCTAATGATGCAAAGGTGCTAGTAAAGTTCATCCAATGCCTTTTCACACGTTTCGACGCCCATCACTCACCATAAGCGATTGGGTACTCGCCGTAGTGTTTTCAAATGAGTTTGCCAACTCATTGGGACAGCTAATCGATTGATCATCGCTTACCACCCACATGCATGCGGCCAGAGGAAGTGAAGAATCTTGAGCTCAAGTGGATTTTTTAAAAACCAATCGATCAATCTCGGAAGGACCGGTGAATCACGATCGATGAGTCTGTTTGGGCCTATCAAATTGCGTTCAAGACTCCTATCGGCACTTCTCATTTTCGAGTAGTTTATGGCAACTCTTTTCATTTATATGTCATGCTTGAGAATAAGGAATATTGTGCGGGGTGAAGCAACTAAATATGGATGCTAGACTTGTCGCTTTAGAAAGAAAGTGCCATTTTCTTGAGTTGGAGCAAGAACAAGTTCCATGCATATGAAAGCACACGATTATAGAAGGAGAATGCTAATGATGCAAAGGTGCTGGTAAAGTTCATCCAATGCCTTTTCACACGTTTCGACGCCCATCACCACTCATAAGCGATTGGGTACTCGCCGTAGTGTTTTCAAATGAGTTTACCAACTCATTGGGACAAACTAATCAATTGATCATCGCTTACCACCCACATGCATGCGGCCAGAGGAAGTGAAGAATCTTGAGCTCAAGTGGATTTTTTAAAAACCAATCGATCAATCTCGGAAGGATCGGTGAATCACGCTCGATGAGTCCGTTTGGGCCTATAAAATTGCGTTCAAGACTCCTATTGCCACTTCTCATTTTCGAGTAGTTTATGGCAACTCTTTTCATTGATATGTCATGCTTGAGAATAAGGCATATTGTGAGGGATGAAGCTACTAAATATGGATGCTAGGGTTTTCGCTTTAGAAAGAAAGTGCCATTTTCTTGAGTTGGAGCAAGACAAGTTCCATGGATATGAAAGCACACGATTATAGAAGGAGAATGCTAATGATGCAAAGGTGCTAGTAAAGTTCATCCAATGCCTTTTCACACGTTTCGACACCCATCACTCACTATAAGCGATTGGGTACTCGCCGTAGTGTTTTCAAATGAGTTTGCCAACTCATTGGGACAAATTAATCGATTGATCATCACTTACCACCCACATGCATGCGGCCAGAGGAAGTGAAGAATCTTGAGCTCAAGTGGATTTTTTAAAAACCAATCGATCAATCTCGAAGGATCGGTGAATCACGCTCGATGAGTCCGTTTGGGCCTATCAAATTGCGTTCAAGACTCCTATCGGCACTTCTCATTTTCGAGTAGTTTATGGCAACTCTTTTCATTTATATGTCATGCTTGAGAATAAGGCATATTGTGAGGGAAGAAGCTACTAAATATGGATGCTAGGGTTTTCGCTTTAGAAAGAAAGTGCCATTTTCTTGAGTTGGAGCAAGACAAGTTCCATGGATATGAAAGCACACGATTATAGAAGGAGAATGCTAATGATGCAAAGGTGCTAGTAAAGTTCATCCAATGCCTTTTCACACGTTTCGACGCCCATCACCATCATAAGCGATTGGGTACTCGCCGTAGTGTTTTCAAATGAGTTTGCCAACTCATTGGGACAGCTTAATCGATTGATCATCACTTACCACCCACATGCATGCGGCCAGAGGAAGTGAAGAATCTTGAGCTCAAGTGGATTTTTTAAAAACCAATCGATCAATCTCGAAGGACCGGTGAATCACGCTCGATGAGTCCGTTTGGGCCTATCAAATTGCGTTCAAGACTCCTATCGGCACTTCTCATTTTCGAGTAGTTTATGGCAACTCTTTTCATTTATATATCAAGCTTGAGAATAAGGAATATTGTGCGGGATGAAGCAACTAAATATGGATGCTAGACTTGTCGCTTTAGAAAGAAAGTGCCATTTTCTTGAGTTGGAGCAAAACAAGTTCCATGCATATGAAAGCACACGATTATAGAAGGAGAATGCTAATGATGCAAAGGTGCTAGGTAAAGTTCATCCAATGCCTTTTCACACGTTTCGACGCCCATCACTCACTCATAAGCGATTGGGTACTCGCCGCAGTGTTTTCAAATGAGTTTACCAATTCATTGGGACAACTAATCAATTGATCATCGCTTACCACCCACATGCATGCGGCCAGAGGAAGTGAAGAATCTTGAGCTCAAGTAGATCTTTTAAAAAACCAATCGATCAATCTCGGAAGGATCGGTGAATCACGCTCGATGAGTCCGTTTGTGCCTATAAAATTGCGTTCAAGACTCCTATTGCCACTACTCATTTTCGAGTAGTTTATGGCAACTCTTTTCATTTATATGTCATGCTTGAGAATAACGCATATTGTGAGGGATGAAGCTACTAAATATGGATGCTAGGGTTTTCGCTTTAGAAAGAAAGTGCCATTTTCTTGAGTTGGAGCAAGACAAGTTCCATGGATATGAAAGCACACGATTATAGAAGGAGAATGCTAATGATGCAAAGGTGCTAGTAAAGTTCATCCAATGCCTTTTCACACGTTTCGACACCCATCACTACTCATAAGCGATTGGGTACTCGCCGTAGTGTTTTCAAATGAGTTTGCTAACTCATTGGGACAACCGAATCGATTGATCATCACTTACCACCCACATGCATGCGGCCAGGAGGAAGTGAAGAATCTTGAGCTCAAGTAGATCTTTTAAAAACCAATCGATCAATCTCGGAAGGACTGGTGAATCACGCTCGATGAGTCTGTTTGGGCCTATCAAATTGCGTTCAAGACTCCTATTGGCACTTCTCATTTTCGAGTAGTTTATGGCAACTCTTTTCATTTATATGTCATGCTTGAGAATAAGGCATATTGTGAGGGAAGAAGCTACTAAATATGGATGCTAGGGTTTTCGCTTTAGAAAGAAAGTGCCATTTTCTTGAGTTGGAGCAAGACAAGTTCCATGGATATGAAAGCACACGATTATAGAAGGAGAATGCTAATGATGCAAAGGTGCTAGTAAAGTTCATCCAATGCCTTTTCACACGTTTCGACGCCCATCAGTACCATAAGCGATTGGGTACTCAGTTTCATAGTGTTTTCAAATGAGTTTGCCAACTCATTGGGAAAGCTAATCGATTGATCATCACTTACCACCCACATGCCTGCGGCCAGGAGGAAGTGAAGAATCTTGATCTCAAGTGGATTTTTTAAAAACCAATCGATCAATCTCGGAAGGACTGGTGAATCACGATCGATGAGTCTGTTTGGGCCTATCAAATTGCGTTCAAGACTCCTATCGGCACTTCTCATTTTTGAGTAGTTTATGGCAACTCTTTTCATTTATATGTCATGCTTGAGAATAAGGAATATTGTGCGGGGTGAAGCAACTAAATATGGATGCTAGACTTGTCGCTTTAGAAAGAAAGTGCCATTTTCTTGAGTTGGAGCAAGACAAGTTCCATGCATATGAAAGCACACGATTATAGAAGGAGAATGCTAATGATGCAAAGGTGCTGGTAAAGTTCATCCAATGCCTTTTCACACGTTTCGACGCCCATCACTCACTCATAAGCGATTGGGTACTCGCCGTAGTGTTTTCAAATGAGTTTACCAACTCATTGGGACAGCTAATCAATTGATCATCGCTTACCACCCACATGCATGCGGCCAGGAGGAAGTGAAGAATCTTGAGCTCAAGTGGATTTTTTAAAAACCAATCGATCAATCTCGAAGGATCGGTGAATCACGCTCGATGAGTCTGTTTGGGCCTATCAAATTGCGTTCAAGACTCCTATTGCCACTTCTCATTTTCGAGTAGTTTATGGCAACTCTTTTCATTTATATGTCATGCTTGAGAATAAGGCATATTGTGAGGGATGAAGCTACTAAATATGGATGCTAGGGTTTTCGCTTTAGAAAGAAAGTGCCATTTTCTTGAGTTGGAGCAAGACAAGTTCCATGCATATGAAAGCACACGATTATAGAAGGAGAATGCTAATGATGCAAAGGTGCTGGTAAAGTTCATCCAATGCCTTTTCACATGTTTTGACGCCCGTCAGTCAGTCATAAGCGATTGGGTACTCAGTTTCAGAGTGTTTTCAAATGAGTTTGCCAACTCATTGGGACAACTAATCGATTGATCATCACTTACCACCCACATGCATGCGGCCAGGAGGAAGTGAAGAATCTTGAGCTCAAGTGGATTTTTTAAAAACCAATCGATCAATCTCGAAGGATCGGTGAATCACGCTCGATGAGTCTGTTTGGGCCTATCAAATTGCGTTCAAGACTCCTATCGGCACATCTCATTTTCGAGTAGTTTATGGCAACTCTTTTCATTTATATGTCATGCTTGAGAATAAGGCATATTGTGAGGGAAGAAGCTACTAAATATGGATGCTAGTGGTTTTCGCTTTAGAAAGAAAGTGCCATTTTCTTGAGTTGGAGCAAGACAAGTTCCATGGATATGAAAGCACACGATTATAGAAGGAGAATGCTAATGATGCAAAGGTGCTAGTAAAGTTCATCCAATGCCTTTTCACACGTTTCGACGCCCATCACCACCATAAGCGATTGGGTACTCGCCGTAGTGTTTTCAAATGAGTTTGCCAACTCATTGGGATAGCTAATCGATTGATCATCACTTACCACCCACATGCATGCGGCCAGAGGAAGTGAAGAATCTTGAGCTCAAGTGGATTTTTTAAAAAACCAATCGATCAATCTCTAAAGGACCGGTGAATCACGATCGATGAGTCCGTTTGGGCCTATCAATTTGCGTTCAAGACACCTATCGGCACTTCTCATTTTCGAGTAGTTTATGGCAACTGTTTTCATTTATATGTCACGCTTGAGAATAAGGCATATTGTGAGGGATGAAGCTACTAAATATGGATGCTAGAGTTTTCGCTTTAGAAAGAAAGTGCCATTTTCGAGTTGAGCAAGACAAGTTCCATGCATATGAAAGCACACGATTATAGAAGGAGAATGCTAATGATGCAAAGGTGCTAGTAAAGTTCATCCAATGCCTTTTCACACGTTTCGACGCCCATCACTCATAAGCGATTGGGTACTCGCTCTAGTGTTTTCAAATGAGTTTGCCAACTCATTGGGATAGCTAATCGATTGATCATCACTTACCACCCACATGCATGTGGCCAGGAGGAAGTGAAGAATCTTGAGCTCAAGTGGATTTTTTAAAAACCAATCGATCAATCTCGGAAGGACTGGTGAATCACGCTCGATGAGTCTGTTTGGGCCTATCAAATTACGTTCAAGACTCCTATCGGCACTTCTCATTTTCGAGTAGTTTATGGCAACTCTTTTCATTTATATGTCATGCTTGAGAATAAGGAATATTGTGCGGGGTGAAGCAACTAAATATGGATGCTAGACTTGTCGCTTTAGAAAGAAAGTGCCATCTTCTTGAGTTGGTGCAGTACAAGTTCCATGCATATGAAAGCACACGATTATAGAAGGAGAATGCTAATGATGCAAAGGTGCTGGTAAAGTTCATCCAATGCCTTTTCACACGTTTCGACGCCCGTCACTACCATAAGCGATTGGGTACTCGCCAGAGTGTTTTCAAATGAGTTTGCCAACTCATTGGGACAACTAATCGATTGATCATCACTTACCACCCACATGCATGCGGCCAGGAGGAAGTGAAGAATCTCGAGCTCAAGTGGATTTTTTAAAAACCAATCGATCAATCTCGGAAGGATCGGTGAATCATGCTCGATGAGTCCGTTTGGGCCTATCAAATTGCGTTCAAGACTCCTATCGGCACTTCTCATTTTCGAGTAGTTTATGGCAACTCTTTTCATTTATATGTCATGCTTGAGAATAAGGCATATTGTGCGGGATGAAGCAACCGAATATGGATGCTAGGCTTGTCGCTTTAGAAAGAAAGTGCCATTTTCTTGAGTTGGAGCAAGACAAGTTCCATGAATATGAAAGCACACGATTATAGAAGGAGAATGCTAATGATGCAAAGGTGCTAGTAAAGTTCATCCAATGACTTTTCACACGTTTCGACGCCCGTCACTACCATAAGCGATTGGGTACTCAGCTTTAGTGTTTTCAAATGAGTTTGCCAACTCATTGGGATAGCTAATCGATTGATCATCACTTACCACCCACATGCATGCGGCCGGAGGAAGTGAAGAATCATGAGCTCAAGTGGATTTTTTAAAAACCAATCGATCAATCTCGAAGGACCGGTGAATCACGCTCGATGAGTCTGTTTGGCCCAATCAAATTACGTTCAAGACTCCTATCGGCACTTCTCATTTTCGAGTAGTTTATGGCAACTCTTTTCATTTATATGTCATGCTTGAGAATAAGGCATATTGTGAGGGATGAAGCTACTAAATATGGATGCTAGGGTTTTCGCTTTAGAAAGAAAGTGCCATTTTCTTGAGTTGGAGCAAGACAAGTTCCATGCATATGAAAGCACACGATTATAGAAGGAGAATGCTAATGATGCAAAGGTGCCAGTAAAGTTCGTCCAATGACTTTTCACACGTTTCGACGCCCATCACTCGCCTGCATAAGCGATTGGGTACTCAGCTTCGTAGTGTTTTCAAATGAGTTTGCCAACTCATTGGGACAACTAATCGATTGATCATCACTTACCACCCACATGTACGCGGCCAGGAGGAAGTGAAGAATCTTGAGCTCAAGTGGATTTTTTAAAAACCAATCGATCAATCTTGGAAGGATCGGTGAATCATGCTCGATGAGTCCGTTTGGGCCTATCAAATTGCGTTCAAGACTCCTATCGGCACTTCAAATTTTCGAGTAGTTTATGGTAACTCTTTTCATTTATATGTCATGCTTGAGAATAAGGCATATTGTGACGGATGAAGCTACTAAACATGGATGCTAGGGTTTTCGCTTTAGAAAGAAAGTGCCATTTTCTTGAGTTGGAGCAAGACAAGTTCCATGCATATGAAAGCACACGATTATAGTAAGGAGAATGCTAATGATGCAAAGGTGCCGGTAAAGTTCATCCAATGCCTTTTCACACGTTTCGACGCCCGTCACTCACTCATAAGCGATTGGGTACTCGCCGTAGTGTTTTCAAATGAGTTTGCCAACTCATTGGGACAGCTAATCGATTGATCATCCCTTACCACCCACATGCACGCGGCCAGGAGGAAGTGAAGAATCTTGAGCTCAAGTGGATTTTTTAAAAACCAATCGATCAATCTCGGAAGGACCGGTGAATCACGCTCGATGAGTCCGTTTGGGCCTATCAAATTGCGTTCAAGACTCCTATCGGCACTTCTCATTTTCGAGTAGTTTATGGCAACTCTTTTCATTTATATGTCATGCTTGAGAATAAGGCATATTGTGCGGGATGAAGCAACTAAATATGGATGCTAGGGTTGTCGCTTTAGAAAGAAAGTGCCATTTTCTTGAGTTGGAGCAAGTACAAGTTCCATGCATATGAAAGCACACGATTATAGAAGGAGAATGCTAATGATGCAAAGGTGCTAGTAAAGTTCATCCAATGCCTTTTCACACGTTTCGACGCCCGTCACTCCATAAGCGATTGGGTACTCGCCTTTAGTAGTGTTTTCAAATGAGTTTGCCAACTCATTGGGACAACTAATCGATTGATCATCACTTACCACCCACATGCATGCGGCCAGGAGGAAGTGAAGAATCTTGAGCTCAAGTGGATTTTTTAAAAACCAATCGATCAATCTCTTAAGGATCGGTGAATCACGCTCGATGAGTCCGTTTGGGCCTATCAAATTGCGTTCAAGACTCCTATCGGCACTTCTCATTTTCGAGTAGTTTATGGTAACTCTTTTCATTTATATGTCATGCTTGAGAATAAGGCATATTAGTGAGGGATGAAGCTACTAAATATGGATGCTGTGGTTTTCGCTTTAGAAAGAAAGTGCCATTTTCTTGAGTTGAGCCGTACAAGTTCCATGCATATGAAAGCACACGATTATAGAAGGAGAATGCTAATGATGCAAAGGTGCTAGTAAAGTTCGTCCAATGACTTTTCACACGTTTCGACGCCCATCACTCATAAGCGATTGGGTACTCGCCAGAGTGTTTTCAAATGAGTTTGCCAACTCATTGGGACAACTAATCGATTGATCATCTCTTACCACCCACATGCATGCGGCCAGGAGGAAGTGAAGAATCTTGAGCTCAAGTGGTTTTTTAAGAACCAATCGATCAATCTCGGAAGGACTGGTGAATCACGGTCGATGAGTCTGTTTAGGCCTATCAAATTACGTTCAAGACACCTATCGGCATTTCTCATTTTCGAGTAGTTTATGGCAACTCTTTTCATTTATATGTCATGCTTGAGAATAAGGCATATTGTGAGGGATGAAGCTACTAAATATGGATGCTAGGGTTTTCGCTTTAGAAAGAAAGTGCCATTTTCTTGAGTTGGAGCAGTACAAGTTCCATGCATATGAAAGCACACGATTATAGAACGAGAATGCTAATGATGCAAAGGTGCTCGTAAAGTTCGTCCAATGACTTTTCACACGTTTCGATGCCCATCAGTCATAAGCGATTGGGTACTCAGTTTCAGAGTGTTTTCAAATGAGTTTGCCAACTCATTGGGATAGCTAATCGATTGATCATTACTTACCACCCACATGCATGCGGCCAGGAGGAAGTGAAGAATCTTGAGCGCAAGTGGATTTTTTAAAAACCAATCGATCAATCTCGGAAGGACTGGTGAATCATGGTCGATGAGTCTGTTTGGGCCTATCAAATTACGTTCAAGACTCCTATCGGCACTTCTCATTTTCGAGTAGTTTATGGCAACTCTTTTCATTTATATGTCATGCTTGAGAATAAGGCATATTGTGCGGGGTGAAGCAACTAAATATGGATGCTAGGCTTGTCGCTTTAGAAAGAAAGTGCCATTTTCTTGAGTTGGTGCAGTACAAGTTCCATGCATATGAAAGCACACGATTATAGTAAGAGAATTCTAATGATGCAAAGGTGCTGGTAAAGTTCATCCAATGCCTTTTCACATGTTTTGACGCCCGTCAGTCAGTCATAAGCGATTGGGTACTCGGTTTCAGAGTGTTTTCAAATGAGTTTGCCAACTCATTGGGACAGCTAATCGATTGATCATCACTTACCACCCACACACATGCGGCCAGGAGGAAGTGAAGAATCTTGAGCTCAAGTGGATTTTTTAAAAACCAATCGATCAATCTCGGAAGGACTGGTGAATCACGGTTGATGAGTCTGTTTGGGCCTATCAAATTGCGTTCAAGACTCCTATCGGCACTTCTCATTTTCGAGTAGTTTATGGCAACTCTTTTCATTTATATGTCATGCTTGAGAATAAGGCATATTGTGAGGGATGAAGCTACTAAATATGGATGCTAGGGTTTTCGCTTTAGAAAGAAAGTGCCATTTTCTTGAGTTGGAGCAACATGTTCCATGCATATGAAAGCAAACGATTATATGAGAATGCCAATGATGCAAAGGTGCTAGTAAAGTTCGTCCAATGACTTTTCACACGTTTCGACGCCCATCATTCATAAGCGATTGGGTACTCGCTCGGTGAGTGTTTTCAAATGAGTTTTCCTACTCATTGGGACAACTAATCGATTGATCATCACTTACCACCCGCATGCATGCGGCCAGGAGGAAGTGAAGAAACTTGAGCTCAAGTGGATTTTTTAAAAACCAATTGATCAATCTCGGACGGACTGGTGAATCACGCTCGATGAGTCTGTTTGGGCCTATCAAATTGCGTTCAAGACTCCTATCGGCACTTCTCATTTTCGAGTAGTTTATGGTAACTCTTTTCATTTATATGTCATGCTTGAGAATAAGGCATATTGTGAGGGATGAAGCTACTAAATATGGATGCTAGGGTTTTCGCTTTAGAAAGAAAGTGCCATTTTCTTGAGTTGGAGCAGTACAAGTTCCATGCATATGAAAGCACACAATTATAGAAGGAGAATGCTAATGATGCAAAGGTGCTAGTAAAGTTCGTCCAATGACTTTTCACACGTTTCGACGCCCATCAGTCATAAGCGATTGGGTACTCAGTTTTAGAGTGTTTTCAAATGAGTTTGCCAACTCATTGGGACAACTAATCGATTGATCATCTCTTACCACCCACATGCATGCGGCCAGGAGGAAGTGAAGAATCTTGAGCTCAAGTGGTTTTTTAAGAACCAATCGATCAATCTCGAAGGACCGGTGAATCACGCTCGATGAGTCCGTTTAGGCCTATCAAATTACGTTCAAGACACCTATCGGCATTTCTCATTTTCGAGTAGTTTATGGCAACTCTTTTCATTTATATGTCATGCTTGAGAATAAGGCATATTGTGAGGGATGAAGCTACTAAATATGGATGTTAGGGTTTTCGCTTTAGAAAGAAAGTGCCATTTTCTTGAGTTGGAGCAGTACAAGTTCCATGCATATGAAAGCACACGATTATAGAACGAGAATGCTAATGATGCAAAGGTGCTCGTAAAGTTCGTCCAATGACTTTTCACACGTTTCGATGCCCATCAGTCATAAGCGATTGGGTACTCACTTCGTAGTAGTTTTCAAATGAGTTTGCCAACTCATTGGAATAGCTAATCGATCGATCATCACTTACCACCCACATGCACGCGGCCAGAGGAAGTGAAGAATCTTGAGCTCAAGTGGATTTTTTAAAAACCAATCGATCAATCTCGAAGGACCTGTGAATCATGGTCGATGAGTCCGTTTGGGCCTATCAAATTACGTTCAAGACTCCTATCGGCACTTCTCATTTTCGAGTAGTTTATGGCAACTCTTTTCATTTATATGTCATGCTTGAGAATAAGGCATATCGCGAGGGATGAAGCAACTAAATATGGATGCTAGGCTTGTCGCTTTAGAAAGAAAGTGCCATTTTCTTGAGTTGGAGCAAGACAAGTTCCATGCATATGAAAGCACACGATTATAGAAGGAGAATGCTAATGATGCAAAGGTGCCGGTAAAGTTCATCCAATGCCTTTTCACACGTTTCGACGCCCGTCACACGCACATAAGCGATTGGGTACTCGCTTCGTAGTGTTTTCAAATGAGTTTGCCAACTCATCGGGACAAATAATCGATTGATCATCCACCACCCACATGCACGCGGCCAGAGGAAGTGAAGAATCTTGAGCTCAAGTGGATTTTTTAAAAACCAATCGATCAATCTCGCGAAGGACCGGTGAATCACGCTCGATGAGTCCGTTTGGGCTCATCAAATTGCGTTCAAGCACTCCTATCGGCACTTCTCATTTCCGAGAAATTTAAGTAAACACTTTTCATTTATATGTCATGATTGAGAATAAGGCATATCATAAAGGGGAGACGAAGCAAGTAAATATGGATGCTGTGCCTAATTGCTTTAGAAAGAAAGTGCCATTTTCTTGAGTTGGGGCATGGCGAGCTCCATGCATATGAAAGCACACGATTATAGAAGGAGAACGCTAATGATGCAAAGGTGCCGGTAAAGTTCATCCAATGCCTTTTCACACGTTTCGACGCCCGTCACTCACCATAAGCGATTAGATACCCACTTTCAGTGTTTTCAAATGAGTTTGCCAACTCATTGGAACATCTAATCGATTGATCATCGCCCAACACCCACATGAATGCGGCCACGAGGGAGTGAAGAATCATGAGCTCAAGTGGATTTTTTAAAAACCAATCGATCAATCTCGGAAAGGACTGAGTGGAATGACACTAGATGAGTCTCTTTGGGCCTATCAAATTGCATTCAAGACTCCTATTGGCACTTCTCATTTTCGAGTAGTTTATGGCAACACTTTTCATTTATATGTCATGATTGAGAATAAGGCATATTGCGCGGGATGAAGCAAGTAAATATGGATGTTGTGCTTGTCGGTTTTGAAAGAAAGTGCCATTTTCGTGAGTTGGAGCAGTACAAGTTCCATGCATATGAAAGCACACGATTCTAGAAGGAGAATGCTAATGATCCAAAGGTGCTGGTATGGTTCATCCAATGCCTTTTCACACGTTTCGACGCCCGTCACTACCATAAGCGATTAGGTACTCGCCGTAGTGTTTCCAAATGAGTTTACCAACTCATTGGGATATCTATCCAATTGATCATCGCTTAACACCCACATGCATGCGGCCACGAGGAAGTGAAGAATCATGAGCTCAAGTGGATTTTTTAAAAACCAATCGATCACTCTCGGAAGGATCGGTGAATGACACTAGATGAGTCTCTTTGGTCCTATCAAATCGTGTTCAAAACGCCTATTGCACTTTTAATTTTCGAGTAGTTTATGGCAACACTTTTCATTTATATGTCATGATTGAGAATAAGGCATATTGCGTGGGATGAAGTAACTAAATATGGATGCTAGGCTTGTCAGCTTTAGAAAGAAAGTGCCATTTTCTTGAGTTGGAGCAATACAAGTTCCATGCATATGAAAGCACACGATTATGCAAGGAGAACGCGAATGATGGAAAGGTGCCGGTAAAGTTCATCCAATGCCTTTTCACACGTTTCGACGCCCGTCACTCTACCATAATCGATTAGAATACCTGCTCCTATTGTTTTCAAATGAGTTTGCCAACTCATTGGAACATTTAATGGATTGATCATTGCTTGACACCCACATGCACGCCGGCCATAGGAAGTGAAGAATCAAGAGCTCAAGTGGATTTTTTAAAAACCAAGCGATCAATCTCGAAGGATCGGTGAATCACGCTCGATGAGTCTGTTTGGGCCTATCAAATTGTGTTCTAAGACTCCTATTGGCACTTCTCATTTTCGAGTAGTTTATGGCAACTCTTTTCATTTATATGTCACGCTTGAGAATAAGGCATATCGCGAGGGGTGAAGCTACTAAATATGGATGCTAGGCTTGTCGATTTAGAAAGAAAGTGCCCTTTTCTCGAGATGGAGGAAGACATGTTCCATGCATATGAAAGCACACGATTATAGAAGGAGAATGCTAATGATGCAAAGGGGTTGGAAAAGTTCATCCAATGCCTTTTCACACATTTCGACGCCCACTCACTCCATGAAGCGATTGGCTACCCGCTCAGAATGTTTTCAAATGAGTTTGCTAACTCACTGGGACAAATAAAGCGATTGATCATCGCTTACCACCCACATGCATGCGGCCAGGAGGAAGTGAGGAATCACGAGCTCAAGTGGATTTTTTAAAAACAAATCGATCAATCTCTTAAGGATCGGTGAATCACGCACGATGAGTCCGTTTGGGCCTATCAAATTGCGTTTAAGACTCCTATCGGTACTTCTCATTTTCGAGAAGTTTATGGCAACTCTTTTCATTTATATGCCTTGCTTTAGAATAAGGCATATTGTGAGAAATGAAGCGGTTAACAAAATATGGAGCAGGGGTTGTCGGCGTTAGAAAGAAAGTGCCATTTTCTTGAGGTGGAGCAAAGCATGTTCCATGCATATGAAACCACACGATTATAGAAGGAGAATGCAAATGATGCAAAGGTGCCAGTAAAGTTCATCCACGGCCTTTTCACACGTTTCGACGCCCGTCACTCACTATCAAGCAATTGACGGGGTACTCGCCAGTCTGAGAGCTTTCAAATGAGTTTGCACAACTCATTGGGATGCCTAATCGATTGATCATTCCACCCACATGCATGCAGCCAGGAGGAAGTTGAAGAATCAGGAGCCCAAGTGGATTTTTTAAAAACAAATCGATCAATCTCGGAAGGATCGGTGAATCACGCTCGATGAGTCCGTTTGTACCTATCAAATTGCGTTCCAAGACTCCTATCGACACTTCTCATTTTCGAGCAAGCTTATGGCAACTCGTTTCATTTATATGTCATGCTTGAGAATAAGGCATGTCGTGCGGGGTGAAGCATAATAAATATGGATGCTAGGCTTGTCGCTTTAGAAAGAAAGTGCCATTTTCTTGCGTTGGAGTAAGACAAGCTCCATGGCTAAGAAAGCACACGATTATAGAAGGAGAATGCTAATGATGCAAAGGTGCTGGTAAAGTTCATCCAATGCCTTTTCACACGTTTCGACGCCCGCTCGCTACCATAAGCGATTGGGTACTCGCCGTAGTGTTTTCAAATGAGTTTGCCATCTCATTAGGACATCTAATCGATTGATCATCGCTTACCACCCACATGTACGCGGCCAGAGGAAGTGAAGAATCTTGAGCTCAAGTGGAGTTTTTAAAAACCAATCGATCACTCTCTAAGGACTAGTGAATCACGCTCGATGAGTCCGTTTGGGCCTATCAAATTGCGCTCAAGACTCCTATCGACACTTCTCACTTTCGAGTAGTTTATGGCAACTCTTTTCATTTATATGTCATGCTTGAGAATAAGGCATATCGTGAGGGATGAAGCTACTAAATATGGATGCTAGGGTTGTCGCTTTAGAAAGAAAGTGCCATTTTCTTTAATTGGAGCAGTACAAATTCCATGAATATGAAAGCACACGATTATAGAAGGAGAATGCTAATGATGCAATGGTGCTAATAAAGTTCATCCAATGCCTTTTCACACGTTTTGACGCCCATCAGTCACCATAAGCGATTGGGGTACTCGCCGTAGTGGTTTCAAATGAGTTTGCCAACTCATTGGGATATCTAATCGATTGATCATACCACCCACATGCATGCGGCCAGGAGGAAGTGAAGAATCTTGAGCTCAAGTGGATTTTTTAAAAACCAATCGATCAATCTCTCGAAGGACTGGTGAATCACGCTCGATGATTCTGTTTGGGCCTATCAAATTGCGTTCAAGACTCCTATCGACACTTCTCATTTTCGAGTAGTTTATGGCAACTGTTTTCATTTATATGTCATGCTTGAGAATAAGGCATATTGTGCGGGGTGAAGCAACTAAATATGGATGCTAGGCTTGTCGCTTTAGAAAGAAAGTGCCATTTTCTTGAGTTGGAGCAAGACAAGTTCCATGCATATGAAAGCACACGATTTTAGAAGGAGAATGCTAATGATGCAAAGGTGCCGGTAAAGTTCATCCAATGCCTTTTCACACGTTTCGACGCCCGTCACCTCCATAAGCGATTGGGGTACTCGCCGTAGTGGTTTCAAATGAGTTTGCCAACTCATTGGAATAGCTAATCGATTGATCATCGCTTACCACCCACATGCACGCGGCCAGAGGAAGTGAAGAATCGTGAGCTCAAGTGGATTTTTTAAAAACGAATCGATCAATCTCTAAGGATCTGTGAATCACGCTCGATGAGTCCCTTTGGGACTATCAAATTGCGTTCAAGACTCCTATCGGCACTTCTCATTTTCGAGTAGTTTATGGCAACTCTTTTCATTTATATGTCATGCTTGAGAATAAGGCATATCGTGAGGGATGAAGCAAGTAAATATGGATGCTAGGCTTGTCGATTTAGAAAGAAAGTGCCATTTTCTTGAGTTGGAGCAAGACAAGTTCCATGCATATGAAAGCACACGATTATGTAAGGAGAATGCTAATGATGCAAAGGTGCCGGTAAAGTTCATCCAATGCCTTTTCACACGTTTCGACGCCCGTCACTCACCATAAGCGATTGGGGTACTCGCCGTAGTGTTTTCAAATGAGTTTCCCAACTCATTGGAATAGCTAATCGATTGATCATCGCTTACCACCCACATGCATGCGGCTAGGAGGAAGTGAAGAATCGTGAGCTCAAGTGGATTTTTTAAAAACCAATCGATCAATCTCGAAGGACCGGTGAATCACGCTCGATGAGTCCGTTTGGGCCTATCAAATTGCGTTCAAGACTCCTATCGGCACTTCTCATTTTCGAGTAGTTTATGGCAACTCTTTTCATTTATATGTCATGCTTGAGAATAAGGCATATCGCGCGGGATGAAGCAACTAAATATGGATGCTAGGTTTGTCGCTTTAGAAAGAAAGTGCCATTTTCTTGAGTTGGAGCAAGACAAGTTCCATGCATATGAAAGCACACGATTATAGAAGGAGAATGCTAATGATGCAAAGGTGCTGGTAAAGTTCATCCAATGCCTTTTCACACGTTTCGACGCCCGTCACTCACCATAAGCGATTAGGATACTCGCCAGAGTGGTTTCAAATGAGTTTGCCAACTCATTGGAATAGCTAATCGATCGATCATACCACCCACATGCATGCGGCCAGAGGAAGTGAAGAATCGCGAGCTCAAGTGGATTTTTTAAAAACCAATCGATCAATCTCTCGAAGGATCGGTGAATCACGCTCGACGAGTCCGTTTGGGCCTATCAAATTGCGTTCAAGACTCCTATCGGCACTTCTCATTTTCGAGTAGTTTATGGCAACTCTTTTCATTTATATGTCATGCTTGAGAATAAGGCATATTATGTGGGATGAAGTAACCAAATATGGATGCTAGGCTTGTCGCTTTAGAAAGAAAGTGCCATTTTCTTGAGTTGGAGCAAGACAAGTTCCATGCATATGAAAGCACACGATTATAGAAGGAGAATGCTAATGATGCAAAGGTGCCGGTAAAGTTCATCCAATGCCTTTTCACACGTTTCGACGCCCGTCACTCACCATAAGCGATTGGGGTACTCGCCGAGTGGTTTCAAATGAGTTTCCCAACTCATTGGAATAGCTAATCGATTGATCATCGCTTACCACCCACATGCATGCGGCTAGGAGGAAGTGAAGAATCGTGAGCTCAAGTGGATTTTTTAAAAACCAATCGATCAATCTCGAAGGATCGGTGAATCACGCTCGATGAGTCTGTTTGGGCCTATCAAATTGCGTTCAAGACTCCTATCGGCACTTCTCATTTTCGAGTAGTTTATGGCAACTCTTTTCATTTATATGTCATGCTTGAGAATAAGGCATATTGTGCGGGATGAAGCAACTAAATATGGATGCTAGGGTTGTCGCTTTAGAAAGAAAGTGCCATTTTCTTGAGTTGGAGCAAGACAAGTTCCATGCATTTGAAAGCACACGATTATACAAGGAGAATGCTAATGATGCAAAGGTGCCGGTAAAGTTCATCCAATGCCTTTTCACACGTTTCGACGCCCGTCACTCCGTCATAAGTGATTGGGGTACTCGCTAGTGGTTTCAAATGAGTTTCCCAACTCATTGGGACAGCTAATCGATTGATTATCGCTTACCACCCACATGCATGCGGCCAGAGGAAGTGAAGAATCGTGAGCTCAAGTGGATTTTTTAAAAACCAATCGATCAATCTCGAAGGATCGGTGAATCACGCTCGATGAGTCTGTATGGGCCTATCAAATTGCGTTCAAGACTCCTATCGACACTTCTCATTTTCGAGTAGTTTATGGCAACTCTTTTCATTTATATGTCATGCTTGAGAATAAGGCATATTGTGCGGGATGAAGCAACTAAATATGGATGCTAGGCTTGTCGATTTAGAAAGAAAGTGCCATTTTCTTGAGTTGGAGCAAGACAAGTTCCATGCATATGAAAGCACACGATTATACAAGGAGAATGCTAATGATGCAAAGGTGCCGGTAAAGTTCATCCAATGCCTTTTCACACGTTTCGACGCCCGTCACTCATAAGCGATTGGGGTACTCGCCGAGTGGTTTCAAATGAGTTTGCCAACTCATTGGAATAGCTAATCGATTGATCATCGCTTACCACCCACATGCATGCGGCCAGAGGAAGTGAAGAATCGTGAGCTCAAGTGGATTTTTTAAAAACCAATCGATCAATCTCCGAAGGACCGGTGAATCACGCTCGATGAGTCCGTTTGGGCCTATCAAATTGCGTTCAAGACTCCTATCGGCACTTCTCATTTTCGAGTAGTTTATGGCAACTCTTTTCATTTATATGTCATGCTTGAGAATAAGGCATATTGTGAGGGATGAAGCAACTAAATATGGATGCTAGGCTTGTCGCTTTAGAAAGAAAGTGCCATTTTCTTGAGTTGGAGCAAGACAAGTTCCATGCATATGAAAGCACACGATTATAGAAGGAGAATGCTAATGATGCAAAGGTGCCGGTAAAGTTCATCCAATGCCTTTTCACACGTTTCGACGCCCGTCACCTCATAAGCGATTGGGGTACTCGCCGTAGTGTTTTCAAATGAGTTTGCCAACTCATTGGAACAGCTAATCGATTGATCATCGCTTACCACCCACATGCATGCGGCCAGAGGAAGTGAAGAATCGTGAGCTCAAGTGGATTTTTTAAAAACCAATCGATCAATCTCGAAGGATCGGTGAATCACGCTCGATGAGTCCGTTTGGGCCTATCAAATTGCGTTCAAGACTCCTATCGGCACTTCTCATTTTCGAGTAGTTTATGGCAACTCTTTTCATTTATATGTCATGCTTGAGAATAAGGCATATTGTGCGGGATGAAGCAACTAAATATGGATGCTAGGGTTGTCGCTTTAGAAAGAAAGTGCCATTTTCTTGAGTTGGAGCAAGACAAGTTCCATGCATATGAAAGCACACGATTATAGAAGGAGAATGCTAATGATGCAAAGGTGCTGGTAAAGTTCATCCAATGCCTTTTCACACGTTTCGACGCCCGTCACTCGCCATAAGCGATTGGGGTACTCGCTTCGTAGTGTTTTCAAATGAGTTTGCCAACTCATTGGAATAGCTAATCGATCGATCATCGCTTACCACCCACATGCATGCGGCCAGGAGGAAGTGAAGAATCTTGAGCTCAAGTGGATTTTTTAAAAACCAATCGATCAATCTCGAAGGATCGGTGAATCACGCTCGATGAGTCTGTATGGGCCTATCAAATTGCGTTCAAGACTCCTATCGACACTTCTCATTTTCGAGTAGTTTATGGCAACTCTTTTCATTTATATGTCATGCTTGAGAATAAGGCATATTGTGCGGGATGAAGCAACTAAATATGGATGCTAGGCTTGTCGCTTTAGAAAGAAAGTGCCATTTTCTTGAGTTGGAGCAAGACAAGTTCCATGCATATGAAAGCACACGATTATACAAGGAGAATGCTAATGATGCAAAGGTGCCGGTAAAGTTCATCCAATGCCTTTTCACACGTTTCGACGCCCGTCACTCACCATAAGCGATTGGGGTACTCAGCCGTAGTGGTTTCAAATGAGTTTCCCAACTCATTGGAATAGCTAATCGATTGATCATCGCTTACCACCCACATGCATGCGGCCAGAGGAAGTGAAGAATCGTGAGCTCAAGTGGATTTTTTAAAAACCAATCGATCAATCTCCGAAGGATCGGTGAATCACGCTCGATGAGTCCGTTTGGGCCTATCAAATTGCGTTCAAGACTCCTATCGGCACTTCTCATTTTCGAGTAGTTTATGGCAACTCTTTTCATTTATATGTCATGCTTGAGAATAAGGCATATTGTGAGGGATGAAGCAACTAAATATGGATGCTAGGGTTGTCGCTTTAGAAAGAAAGTGCCATTTTCTTGAGTTGGAGCAAGACAAGTTCCATGCATATGAAAGCACACGATTATACAAGGAGAATGCTAATGATGCAAAGGTGCTGGTAAAGTTCATCCAATGCCTTTTCACACGTTTCGACGCCCGTCACTCGTCATAAGCGATTGGGGTACTCGCTTCGAGTGTTTTCAAATGAGTTTGCCAACTCATTGGAATAGCTAATCGATTGATCATCGCTTACCACCCACATGCATGCGGCCAGGAGGAAGTGAAGAATCGTGAGCTCAAGTGGATTTTTTAAAAACCAATCGATCAATCTCGAAGGATCGGTGAATCACGCTCGATGAGTCCGTTTGGGCCTATCAAATTGCGTTCAAGACTCCTATCGGCACTTCTCATTTTCGAGTAGTTTATGGCAACTCTTTTCATTTATATGTCATGCTTGAGAATAAGGCATATTGTGAGGGATGAAGCAACTAAATATGGATGCTAGGCTTGTCGCTTTAGAAAGAAAGTGCCATTTTCTTGAGTTGGAGCAAGACAAGTTCCATGCATATGAAAGCACACGATTATAGAAGGAGAATGCTAATGATGCAAAGGTGCCGGTAAAGTTCATCCAATGCCTTTTCACACGTTTCGACGCCCGTCACTCCGTCATAAGCGATTGGGGTACTCGCCGTAGTGTTTTCAAATGAGTTTGCCAACTCATTGGAATAGCTAATCGATTGATCATCGCTTACCACCCACATGCATGCGGCCAGAGGAAGTGAAGAATCTTGAGCTCAAGTGGATTTTTTAAAAACCAATCGATCAATCTCGAAGGATCAGTGAATCACGCTCGATGAGTCCGTTTGGGCCTATCAAATTGCGTTCAAGACTCCTATCGGCACTTCTCATTTTCGAGTAGTTTATGGCAACTCTTTTCATTTATATGTCATGCTTGAGAATAAGGCATATTGTGCGGGATGAAGCAAGTAAATATGGATGCTAGGCTTGTCGATTTAGAAAGAAAGTGCCATTTTCTTGAGTTGGAGCAAGACAAGTTCCATGCATATGAAAGCACACGATTATACAAGGAGAATGCTAATGATGCAAAGGTGCCGGTAAAGTTCATCCAATGCCTTTTCACACGTTTCGACGCCCGTCACTCGTCATAAGCGATTGGGGTACTCGCCGTAGTGGTTTCAAATGAGTTTCCCAACTCATTGGAATAGCTAATCGATTGATTATCGCTTACCACCCACATGCATGCGGCCAGAGGAAGTGAAGAATCGTGAGCTCAAGTGGATTTGTTAAAAACCAATCGATCAATCTCGAAGGATCGGTGAATCACGCTCGATGAGTCCGTTTGGGCCTATCAAATTGCGTTCAAGACTCCTATCGGCACTTCTCATTTTCGAGTAGTTTATGGCAACTCTTTTCATTTATATGTCATGCTTGAGAATAAGGCATATTGTGAGGGATGAAGCTACTAAATATGGATGCTAGGGTTTTCGCTTTAGAAAGAAAGTGCCATTTTCTTGAGTTGGAGCAAGACAAGTTCCATGCATATGAAAGCACACGATTATAGAAGGAGAATGCTAATGATGCAAAGGTGCCGGTAAAGTTCATCCAATGCCTTTTCACACGTTTCGACGCCCGTCACTCCGTCATAAGCGATTGGGGTACTCACTTTCGTAGTGTTTTCAAATGAGTTTGCCAACTCATTGGAATAGCTAATCGATTGATCATCGCTTACCACCCACATGCATGCGGCCAGGAGGAAGTGATGAATCATGAGCGCAAGTGGATGTTTTAAAAACCAATCGATCAATCTATGAAGGACTGGTGAATCACGCTCGATGAGTCTGTTTGGGACTATCAAATTGCGTTCAAGACTCCTATCGGCACTTCTCATTTTCGAGTAGTTTATGGCAACTCTTTTCATTTATATGTCATGCTTGAGAATAAGGCATATTGTGCGGGATGAAGCAAGTAAATATGGATGCTAGGCTTGTCGATTTAGAAAGAAAGTGCCATTTTCTTGAGTTGGAGCAAGACAAGTTCCATGCATTTGAAAGCACACGATTATACAAGGAGAATGCTAATGATGCAAAGGTGCCGGTAAAGTTCATCCAATGCCTTTTCACACGTTTCGACGCCCGTCACTCGTCATAAGCGATTGGGGTACTCGCCGTAGTGTTTTCAAATGAGTTTGCCAACTCATTGGAATAGCCTAATCGATTGATTATCGCTTACCACCCACATGCAAGCGGCCAGGAGGAAGTGAAGAATCGTGAGCTCAAGTGGATTTTGTGAAAACCAATCGATCAATCTAGGGAGGACTGGTGAATCACACTCGATGAGTCTGTATGGGCCTATCAAATTGCGTTCAAGACTCCTATCAACACTTCTCATTTTCGAGTAGTTTATGGCAACTCTTTTTATTTATATGTCATGCTTGAGAATAAGGCATATTGTGCGGGATGAAGCAAGTAAATATGGATGCTAGGGTTTGTCGATTTAGAAAGAAAGTGCAATTTTCTTGAGTTGGAGCAAGACAAGTTCCATGCATTTGAAAGCACACGATTATACAAGGAGAATGCTAATGATGCAAAGGTGCTTGGTAAAGTTCATCCAATGCCTTTTCACACGTTTCGACGCCCGTCACTCCGTCATAAGCGATTGGGGTACTCACTTTTCAGAGTGGTTTCAAATGAGTTTGCCAACTCATTGGAATAGCTAATCGATTGATCATCGCTTACACCCACATGCATGCGGCCAGGAGGAAGTGAAGAATCATGAGCTGAAGTGGATTTTTTAAAAACCAATCGATCAATCTCTAAAGGACTGGTGAATCACGCTCGATGAGTCTGTTTGGGCATATCAAATTACATTCAAGTCTCCTATCGGCACTTCTCATTTTCGAGTAGTTTATGGCATCTCTTTTCATTTATATGTCATGCTTGAGAATAAGGCATATTGCGCGGGATGAAGCAAGTAAATATGGATGCTAGGCTTGTCGCTTTAGAAAGAAAGTGCCATTTTCTTGAGTTGGAGCAATACAAGTTCCATGCATATGAAAGCACACGATTATAGAAGGAGAATGCTAATGATACAAAGGTGCTGGTAAAGTTCATCCAATGCCTTTTCACACGTTTCGACGCCCGTCACTCCGTCATAAGCGATTGGGGTACTCACTTTCGAGTGTTTTCAAATGAGTTTGCCAACTCATTGGAATAGCTAATCGATTGATCATCGCTTCCACCCACATGCATGCGGCCGAGGAGGAAGTGAAGAATCATGAGCTCAAGTGGATTTTTTAAAAACCAATCGATCAATCTCTAAAGGATCGGTGAATCACGCTCGATGAGTCCGTTTGGGCATATCAAATTACATTCAAGTCTCCCTATCGGCACTTCTCATTTTCGAGTAGTTTATGGCATCTCTTTTCATTTATATGTCATGCTTGAGAATAAGGCATATTGCGCGGGATGAAGCAAGTAAATATGGATGCTAGGCTTGTCGCTTTAGAAAGAAAGTGCCATTTTCTTGCGTTGGAGCAGTACAAGTTCCATGCATTTGAAAGCACACGATTATACAAGGAGAATGCTAATGATGCAAATGTCTTGGTAAAGTTCATCCAATGCCTTTTCACACGTTTGGTCGCCCGTCACTCGGTCATAAGCGATTGGGGTACTCGCTTTCGAGTGGTTTCAAATGACTTTCCCAACTCATTGGAATAGCAAATCGATTGATTATCGCTTACCACCCACATGCATGCGGCCGGGAGGAAGTGAAGAATCGTGAGCTCAAGTGGATTTGTTAAAAACCAATCGATCAATCTCCGAAGGATCGGTGAATCACGCTCGATGAGTCTGTTTGGGCCTATCAAATTGCGTTCAAGACTCCTATCGGCACTTCTCATTTTCGAGTAGTTTATGGCAACTCTTTTCATTTATATGTCATGCTTGAGAATAAGGCATATTGTGAGGGATGAAGCTAATACATATGGATGCTACGGTTTTCGCTTTAGAAAGAAAGTGCCATTTTCATGAGTTGGAGCAGTACAAGTTCCATGCATATGAAAGCACACGATTATAGAAAGAGAATGCTAATGATACAAAGGTGCTGGTAAAGTTCATCCAATGCCTTTTCACACGTTTCGACGCCCGTCACTCCGTCATAAGCGATTGGGGTACTCACTTTCAGAGTGTTTTCAAATGAGTTTGCCAACTCATTGGAATAGCTAATCGATTGATCATCACCCACATGCATGCGGCCAGGAGGAAGTGAAGAATCATGAGCTGAAGTGGATTTTTTAAAAACCAATCGATCAATCTCTAAAGGACTGGTGAATCACGCTCGATGAGTCTGTTTGGGCATATCAAATTACATTCAAGTCTCCTATCGGCACTTCTCATTTTCGAGTAGTTTATGGCATCTCTTTTCATTTATATGTCATGCTTGAGAATAAGGCATATTGCGCGGGATGAAGCAAGTAAATATGGATGCTAGGCTTGTCGCTTTAGAAAGAAAGTGCCATTTTCTTGAGTTGGAGCAATACAAGTTCCATGCATATGAAAGCACACGATTATAGAAGGAGAATGCTAATGATACAAAGGTGCTGGTAAAGTTCATCCAATGCCTTTTCACACGTTTCGACGCCCGTCACTCCGTCATAAGCGATTGGGGTACTCACTTTCGTAAGTGTTTTCAAATGAGTTTGCCAACTCATTGGAATAGCTAATCGATTGATCATCTACACCCACATGCATGCGGCCAGGAGGAAGTGAAGAATCATGAGCTCAAGTGGATTTTTTAAAAACCAATCGATCAATCTCTCAAAAAGGGATCGGGTGAATCACACTCGATGAGTCTCGTTTGGGCATATCAAATTACATTCAAGTCTCCTATCGGCACTTCTCATTTTCGAGTAGTTTATGGCATCTCTTTTCATTTATATGTCATGCTTGAGAATAAGGCATATTGCACGGGATGAAGCAAGTAAATATGGATGCTAGGCTTGTCGTTTAGAAAGAAAGGAGGACGACTCAAGTGGATTTTTTGAATACCAATCGATCAATCTCGAAGGACGGTGAATCACGCTGATGAGTCTTTGGGCATAAATTGGTTCAAGACTCCTATCGGCACTTCTCATTTTCGAGTAGTTTATGGCAACTCTTTTCATTTATATGTCATGCTTGAGAATAAGGCATATTGTGAGGGATGAAGCAAGTAAATATGGATGCTAGGCTTGTCGATTTAGAAAGAAAGTGCCATTTTCTTGAGTTGGAGCAAGACAAGTTCCATGCATTTGAAAGCACACGATTATACAAGGAGAATGCTAATGATGCAAATGTGCCGGTAAAGTTCATCCAATGCCTTTTCACACGTTTGGTCGCCCGTCACTCAGCATAAGCGATTGGGGTACTCGCCGTAGTGGTTTCAAATGAGTTTGCCAACTCATTGGAATAGCTAATCGATTGATCATCGCTTACCACCCACATGCATGCGGCCAGGAGGAAGTGAAGAATCGTGAGCTCAAGTGGATTTTTTAAAACCAATCGATCAATCTCTCGAAGGATCGGTGAATCACGCTCGATGAGTCCGTTTGGGACTATCAAATTGCGTTCAAGACTCCTATCGGCACTTCTCATTTTCGAGTAGTTTATGGCAACTCTTTTCATTTATATGTCATGCTTGAGAATAAGGCATATTGTGAGGGATGAAGCAAGTAAATATGGATGCTAGGGTTGTCGCTTTAGAAAGAAAGTGCCATTTTCTTGAGTTGGAGCAAGACAAGTTCCATGCATTTGAAAGCACACGATTATACAAGGAGAATGCTAATGATGCAAAGGTGTCGGTAAAGTTCATCCAATGCCTTTTCACACGTTTGGTCGCCCGTCACTCCGGGCATAAGCGATTAGGGTACCCGCTTTCGTAGTGTTTTCAAATGAGTTTGCCAACTCATTGGAACAGCTAATGGATTGATCATCGCTTACCACCCACACGCAAGCGGCCGAGGAAGTGAAGAATCATGAACTCAAGTGGATTTTTTAAAAACCAATCGATCAATCTCTCGAAGGATCGGTGAATCACACTAGATGAGTCTCTTTGGGACTATCAAATTGTGTTCAAGACTCCTATCGGCACTTCTCATTTTCGAGTAGTTTATGGCAACTCTTTTCATTTATATGTCATGCTTGAGAATAAGGCATATTGCGAGGGATGAAGCAAGTAAATATGGATGCTAGGCTTGTCGCTTTAGAAAGAAAGTGCCATTTTCTTGAGTTGGAGCAAGACAAGTTCCATGCATATGAAAGCACACGATTATACAAGGAGAATGCTAATGATGCAAAGGTGCCGGTAAAGTTCATCCAATGCCTTTTCACACGTTTCGACGCCCGTCACTCAGTCATAAGCGATTGGGGTACTCGCTCGTAGTGTTTTCAAATGAGTTTGCCAACTCATTGGAACGAATCGATTGATCATCGCTTACCACCCACATGCATGCGGCCAGAGGAAGTGAAGAATCTTGAGCTCAAGTGGATTTTTTAAAAACCAATCGATCAATCTCGGAAGGACCGGTGAATCACGCTCGATGAGTCCGTTTGGGCCTATCAAATTGCGTTCAAGACTCCTATCGGCACTTCTCATTTTCGAGTAGTTTATGGCAACTCTTTTCATTTATATGTCATGCTTGAGAATAAGGCATATCGTGAGGGATAAAGCAACTAAATATGGATGCTAGGCTTGTCGCTTTAGAAAGAAAGTGCCATTTTCTTGAGTTGGAGCAAGATATGTTCCATGCATATGAAAGCACACGATTATACAAGGAGAATGCTAATGATGCAAAGGTGCCGGTAAAGTTCATCCAATGCCTTTTCACACGTTTCCACGCCCGTCACTACCATAAGCGATTAGGGTACTCGCCGTAGTGGTTTCAAATGAGTTTCCCAACTCATTGAATAGCTAATCGATCGATCATCACCCACATGCATGCGGCTGAGGAAGTGAAGAATCGTGAGCTCAAGTGGATTTTTTAAAAACCAATCGATCAATCTCTCGAAGGATCGGTGAATCACGCTCGATGAGTCCGTTTGGGCCTATCAAATTGCGTTCAAGACTCCTATCGCACTTCTCATTTTCGAGTAGTTTATGGCAACTCTTTTCATTTATATGTCATGCTTGAGAATAAGGCATATTATGCGGGATGAAGCAAGTAAATATGGATGCTAGGCTTGTCGATTTAGAAAGAAAGTGCCATTTTCTCGAGTTGGAGCAAGACAAGTTCCATGCATATGAAAGCACACGATTATACAAGGAGAATGCTAATGATGCAAACGTGCCGGTAAAGTTCATCCAATGCCTTTTCACACGTTTGGACGCCCGTCACTCACTCATAAGCGATTGGGGTACTCACTTCGCAGTGGTTTCAAATGAGTTTGCCAACTCATTGGAACAGCTAATCGATTGATCATCGCTTACCACCCACATGCATGCGGCAAGAGGAAGTGAAGAATATCGAGCTCAAGTCGATTTTTTAAAAACCAATCGATCAACTTCTAAGGACCGGTGAATCACGCTCGATGAGTCCGTTTGGGCCTATCAAATTGCGTTCAAGACTCCTATCGACACTTCTCATTTTCGAGTAGGTTTATGGCAACTCTTTTCATTTATATGTCATGCTTGAGAATAAGGCATATCGCGAGGGATGAAGCTACTAAATATGGATGCCGGGGTTTTCGCTTTTGAAAGAAAGTGCCATTTTCTTGAGTTGGAGCAGAGATGTTCCATGCATATGAAAGAACACGATTATAGAAGGAGAATGCTAATGATGCAAAGGTGCTGGTAAGTTCATCCAATGTCTTTTCACACGTTTCAACGCCCGTCACTCCGTCATAAGCGATTAGGGTACCCACCGTAGTGTTTTCAAATGAGTTTGCCAACTCATTGGAATAGCTAATCGATTGATCATCGCTTACCACCCACATGCATGCGTCCGAGGAAGTGAAGAATCGTGAGCTCAAGTGGATTTTTTAAAACCAATCGATCAATCTCGGAAGGATCGGTGAATCAAGCTCGATGAGTCCGTTTGGGCCTATCAAACTCGCGTTCAAGAGTCCGATCGACACTTCTCATTTTCGAGTAGTTTATGGCAACTCTTTTCATTTATATGTCATGCTTGAGAATAAGACATATCGTGCGGGATTAAGCAACTAAATACGGATGCTAGGCTTGTCGCTTTAAAAAGAAAATGCCATTTTCTGGGAGTTGGAGCAAAACAAGTTCCATGCCTACGAAAGCACACGATTATAGAAGGAGAATGCTAAGGATGCAAAGGTGCCGGTAAAGTTCATCCAATGCCTTTTCACACGTTTCCACGCCTATCACTCACTCACAAGCGATTAGGGTACCCGCCACAGTGGTTTCAAATGAGTTTCCCAACTCATTGCTAAAACTAATCGATTGATCATCGCTTACCACCCACATGCATGCAGCGAGAAAGATGAAGAACTCTTGAGCTCAAGTGGATTTTTTAAAAACCAATC
>JAUJYP020000167.1:0-87301 GCA_030674075.2 Linum usitatissimum | reverse complement strand
AAGAATGTAATATCTATCTCTCTCGCTCTAACCTCAAACCTAGTTTTTGTAGGATTATTGTGCACTCTCAAGACTCTTTTGTGAAGATCCATTAGGTCATAAGTGTATAAACAAAATATAAAAGAGCGTATCGAAAAACACCAAGTACTTGAATAATGATTCTTTTTCGATCCTAGTGTTTGAGATACAAGACGCATACATCAACTCTAATACCATGAAGACGAACAAAGAGATGGGGATGTTAGTCGAAGTTTTGGTTCGGAAAATTGGACATGTCTATATAGAGTCATAGTATTTGGAATCGATAGGTTTGAGCAATCATGAAAATCCATGGTTACACAACGCCTTCTCCACCTCAAAACTACTCGAGAATTTCGATGTTGAACTCTTCAAACTAAATTGTGAAGTGATTAGAGGATATCAAGCTTGTTTAAGAATGTAATATCTATCTCTCGCTCTAACCTCAAACCTGGTTTTTGTAGGATTGTGCACTCTCAGACTCTTTTGTGTGAAGATCCGGCTAGGTCAAGAGTGTATAAACCAAAATATAAAAGAGCGTATCGAAAAACACGAAGTACTTGAATAATGATTCTTTTTCGATCCTAGTGTTTGAGATACAAGACGCATACATCAACTCTAATACCATGAAGAAGACGAACAAAAGAGATGGGGATGTTAGTCGAAGTTTTGGTTCGGAAAATTGGACATGTCTATATAGAGTCATAGTATTTGGAATCGATAGGTTTGAGCAATCATGAAAATCCATGGTTACACAACGCCTTCTCCACCTCAAAACTACTCGGAATTTCGATGTTGAACTCTTCAAACTAAATTGTGAAGTGATTAGAGGATATCAAGCTTGTTTAAGAATGTAATATCTATCTCTCGCTCTAACCTCAAACCTAGTGTTTTTGTAGGATTCTGCACTCTCGAGACTCTTTTGTGTGAAGATCCGCTAGGTCAAAGTGTATAAACCAAAATATAAAAGAGCGTATCGAAAAACACGAAGTACTTGAATAATGATTCTTTTTCGATCAGTGTTTGAGATACAAGACGCATACATCAACTCTAATACCATGAAGAAGACGAACAAAAGAGATGGGGATGTTAGTCGAAGTTTTTGTTCGGAAATTGGACATGTCTATATAGAGTCAGTATTTGGAATCGATAGGTTTGAGCAATCATGAAAATCCATGGTTACACAACGCCTTCTCCACCTCAAAACTACTCGGAATTTCGATGTTGAACTCTTCAAACTAAATTGTGAAGTGATTAGAGGATATCAAGCTTGTTTAAGAATGTAATATCTATCTCTCTCGCTCTCAAAACCTATTGTTTTTGTAGGATTTTGTGCACTCGAGACTCTTTTGTGTGAAGATCCGGCTAGGTCAAGAGTGTATAAACAAAATATAAAAGAGCGTATCGAAAAACACGAAGTACTTGAATAATGATTCTTTTTCGATCCTAGTGTTTGAGATACAAGACGCATACATCAACTCTAATACCATGAAGAAGACGAACAAAAGAGATGGGGATGTTAGTCGAAGTTTTTGGTTCGGAAATTGGACATGTCTATATAGAGTCATAGTATTTGGAATCGATAGGTTTGAGCAATCATGAAAATCCATGGTTACACAACGCCTTCTCCACCTCAAAACTACTCGAATTTCGATGTTGAACTCTTCAAACTAAATTGTGAAGTGATTAGAGGATATCAAGCTTGTTTAAGAATGTAATATCTATCTCTCTCGCTCTAACCTCAAACCTAGTGTTTTTGTAGGATTCTGTGCACTCTCAGAGACTCTTTTGTGTGAAGATCCGGCTAGGTCAAGAGTGTATAAACAAAAATATAAAAGAGCGTATCGAAAAACACGAAGTACTTGAATAATGATTCTTTTCGATCCTAGTGTTTGAGATACAAGACGCATACATCAACTCTAATACCATGAAGAAGACGAACAAAAGAGATGGGGATGTTAGTCGAAGTTTTTGGTTCGAAAAATTGGACATGTCTATATAGAGTCATAGTATTTGGAATCGATAGGTTTGAGCAATCATGAAAATCCATGGTTACACAACGCCTTCTCCACCTCAAAACTACTCGAATTTCGATGTTGAACTCTTCAAACTAAATTGTGAAGTGATTAGAGGATATCAAGCTTGTTTAAGAATGTAATATCTATCTCTCGCTCTAACCTCAAACCTTGTTTTGTAGGATTGTGCACTCAGAGACTCTTTTGTGTGAAGATCCGCTAGGTCAAGAGTGTATAAACCAAAATATAAAAGAGCGTATCGAAAAACACGAAGTACTTGAATAATGATTCTTTTTCGATCCTAGTGTTTGAGATACAAGACGCATACATCAACTCTAATACCATGAAGAAGACGAACAAAAGAGATGGGGATGTTAGTCGAAGTTTTTGGTTCGGAAAATTGGACATGTCTATATAGAGTCATAGTATTTGGAATCGATAGGTTTGAGCAATCATGAAAATCCATGGTTACACAACGCCTTCTCCACCTCAAAACTACTCGAATTTCGATGTTGAACTCTTCAAACTAAATTGTGAAGTGATTAGAGGATATCAAGCTTGTTTAAGAATGTAATATCTATCTCTCGCTCTAACCTCAAACCTATTGTTTTTGTAGGATTTTGTGCACTCTCAGACTCTTTTGTGAAGATCCGGAGGTCAAGAGTGTATAAACCAAAATATAAAAGAGCGTATCGAAAAACACGAAGTACTTGAATAATGATTCTTTTTCGATCCTAGTGTTTGAGATGACGCATACATCAACTCTAATACCATGAAGACGAACAAAAGAGATGGGGATGTTAGTCGAAGTTTTTGGTTCGGAAAATTGGACATGTCTATAGAGTCATAGTATTTGGAATCGATAGGTTTGAGCAATCATGAAAATCCATGGTTACACAACGCCTTCTCCACCTCAAAACTACTCGAATTTCGATGTTGAACTCTTCAAACTAAATTGTGAAGTGATTAGAGGATATCAAGCTTGTTTAAGAATGTAATATCTATCTCTCTCTCTAACCTCAAACCTAGTGTTTTTGTAGGATTCTGTGCACTCTCAGAGACTCTTTTGTGAAGATCCGGTAGGTCAAGAGTGTATAAACAAAAATATAAAAGAGCGTATCGAAAAACACGAAGTACTTGAATAATGATTCTTTTTCGATCCTAGTGTTTGAGATACGACATACATCAACTCTAATACCATGAAGAAGACGAACAAAAGAGATGGGGATGTTAGTCGAAGTTTTTGGTTCGGAAAATTGGACATGTCTATATAGAGTCATAGTATTTGGAATCGATAGGTTTGAGCAATCATGAAAATCCATGGTTACACAGCCTTCTCCACCTCAAAACTACTCGGAATTTCGATGTTGAACTCTTCAAACTAAATTGTGAAGTGATTAGAGGATATCAAGCTTGTTTAAGAATGTAATATCTATCTCTCTCGCTCTAACCTCAAACCTAGTGTTTTTGTAGGATTGTGCACTCTCAGAGACTCTTTTGTGTGAAGATCCGGTAGGTCAAGAGTGTATAAACAAAAATATAAAAGAGCGTATCGAAAAACACGAGTACTTGAATAATGATTCTTTTTCGATCCTAGTGTTTGAGATACAAGACGCATATCAACTCTAATACCATGAAGAAGACGAACAAAAGAGATGGGGATGTTAGTCGAAGTTTTTGGTTCGGAAATTGGACATGTCTATATAGAGTCATAGTATTTGGAATCGATAGGTTTGAGCAATCATGAAAATCCATGGTTACACAACGCCTTCTCCACCAAAAAACTACTCAGAATTTCGATGTTGAACTCTTCAAACTAAATTGTGAAGTGATTAGAGGAAATCAAGCCTGTTTAAGAATGTAATATCTATCTCTCTCGCTCTAACCTCAAACCTAGTGTTTTTGTAGGATTCGTGCACTCTCGAGACTCTTTTGTGTGAAGATCCGGAGGTCGAGTGTATAAACCAAAATATAAAAGAGCGTATCGAAAAACACAAGTACTTGAATAATGATTCTTTTTCGATCCTAGTGTTTGAGATACAAACGCATACATCAACTCTAATACCATGAAGAAGACGAACAAAAGAGATGGGGATGTTAGTCGAAGTTTTTGGTTCGGAAAATTGGACATGTCTATATAGAGTCATAGTATTTGGAATCGATAGGTTTGAGCAATCATGAAAATCCATGGTTACACAACGCCTTCTCCACCTCAAAACTACTCGGAATTTCGATGTTGAACTCTTCAAACTAAATTGTGAAGTGATTAGAGGATATCAAGCTTGTTTAAGAATGTAATATCTATCTCTCTCGCTCTAACCTCAAACCTAGTGTTTTTGTAGGATTCTGTGCACTCTCCGAGACTCTTTTGTGTGAAGATCCGGCTAGGTCAAGAGTGTATAAACCAAAATATAAAAGAGCGTATCGAAAAACACGAAGTACTTGAATAATGATTCTTTTTCGATCCTAGTGTTTGAGATACAAGACGCATACATCAACTCTAATACCATGAAGAAGACGAACAAAAGAGATGGGGATGTTAGTCGAAGTTTTTGGTTCGGAAAATTGGACATGTCTATATAGAGTCATAGTATTTGGAATCGATAGGTTTGAGCAATCATGAAAATCCATGGTTACACAACGCCTTCTCCACCTCAAAACTACTCGGAATTTCGATGTTGAACTCTTCAAACTAAATTGTGAAGTGATTAGAGGATATCAAGCTTGTTTAAGAATGTAATATCTATCTCTCTCGCTCTAACCTCAAACCTAGTGTTTTTGTAGGATTCTTTGCACTCTCCGAGACTCTTTTGTGTGAAGATCCGGCTAGGTCAAGAGTGTATAAACCAAAATATAAAAGAGCGTATCGAAAAACACGAAGTACTTGAATAATGATTCTTTTTCGATCTAGTGTTTGAGATACAAGACGCATACATCAACTCTAATACCATGAAGAAGACGAACAAAAGAGATGGGGATGTTAGTCGAAGTTTTTGGTTCGGAAAATTGGACATGTCTATATAGAGTCATAGTATTTGGAATCGATAGGTTTGAGCAATCATGAAAATCCATGGTTACACAACGCCTTCTCCACCTCAAAACTACTCGAATTTCGATGTTGAACTCTTCAAACTAAATTGTGAAGTGATTAGAGGATATCAAGCTTGTTTAAGAATGTAATATCTATCTCTCTCGCTCTAACCTCAAACCTAGTGTTTTTGTAGGATTCTTGTGCACTCTCCGAGACTCTTTTGTGTGAAGATCCAGCTAGGTCAAGAGTGTATAAACCAAAATATAAAAGAGCGTATCGAAAAACACGAAGTACTTGAATAATGATTCTTTTTCGATCCTAGTGTTTGAGATACAAGACGCATACATCAACTCTAATACCATGAAGAAGACGAACAAAAGAGATGGGGATGTTAGTCGAAGTTTTTGGTTCGGAAAATTGGACATGTCTATATAGAGTCATAGTATTTGGAATCGATAGGTTTGAGCAATCATGAAAATCCATGGTTACACAACGCCTTCTCCACCTCAAAACTACTCGGAATTTCGATGTTGAACTCTTCAAACTAAATTGTGAAGTGATTAGAGGATATCAAGCTTGTTTAAGAATGTAATATCTATCTCTCTCGCTCTAACCTCAAACCTAGTGTTTTTGTAGGATTACGTGCACTCTCGAGACTCTTTTGTGTGAAGATCCGGCTAGGTCAAGAGTGTATAAACCAAAATATAAAAGAGCGTATCGAAAAACACGAAGTACTTGAATAATGATTCTTTTTCGATCCTAGTGTTTGAGATACAAGACGCATACATCAACTCTAATACCATGAAGAAGACGAACAAAAGAGATGGGGATGTTAGTCGAAGTTTTTGTTCGGAAAATGGACATGTCTATATAGAGTCATAGTATTTGGAATCGATAGGTTTGAGCAATCATGAAAATCCATGGTTACACAACGCCTTCTCCACAAAACTACTCAAATTTCGATGTTGAACTCTTCAAACTAAATTGTGAAGTGATTAGAGGATATCAAGCTTGTTTAAGAATGTAATATCTATCTCTGCTCTAACCTCAAACCTAGTGTTTTTGTAGGATTCTGTGCACTCTCGAGACTCTTTTTTGTGAAGATCCGGCTAGGTCAAGAGTGTATAAACCAAAATATAAAAGAGCGTATCGAAAAACACGAAGTACTTGAATAATGATTCTTTTTCGATCCTAGTGTTTGAGATACAAGACGCATACATCAACTCTAATACCATGAAGAAGACGAACAAAAGAGATGGGGATGTTAGTCGAAGTTTTTGGTTCGGAAAATTGGACATGTCTATATAGAGTCATAGTATTTGGAATCGATAGGTTTGAGCAATCATGAAAATCCATGGTTACACACGCCTTCTCCACTCAAAACTACTCGAATTTCGATGTTGAACTCTTCAAACTAAATTGTGAAGTGATTAGAGGATATCAAGCTTGTTTAAGAATGTAATATCTATCTCTCTCGCTCTAACCTCAAACCTAGTGTTTTTGTAGGATTCATGCACTCTAGAGACTCTTTTGTGAAGATCCGAGCTAGGTCAAGAGTGTATAAACCAAAATATAAAAGAGCGTATCGAAAAACACGTACTTGAATAATGATTCTTTTTCGATCCTAGTGTTTGAGATACAAGACGCATACATCAACTCTAATACCATGAAGAAGACGAACAAAAGAGATGGGGATGTTAGTCGAAGTTTTTGGTTCGGAAAATTGGACATGTCTATATAGAGTCATAGTATTTGGAATCGATAGGTTTGAGCAATCATGAAAATCCATGGTTACACAACGCCTTCTCCACCTCAAAACTACTCAAGAATTTCGATGTTGAACTCTTCAAACTAAATTGTGAAGTGATTAGAGGATATCAAGCTTGTTTAAGAATGTAATATCTATCTCTCTCGCTCTAACCTCAAACCTAGTGTTTTTGTAGGATTCTGTGCACTCTCCGAGACTCTTTTGTGTGAAGATCCGGCTAGGTCAAGAGTGTATAAACCAAAATATATAAGAGCGTATCGAAAAACACGTACTTGAATAATGATTCTTTTTCGATCCTAGTGTTTGAGATACAAGACGCATACATCAACTCTAATACCATGAAGAAGATGAACAAAAGAGATGGGGATGTTAGTCAAAGTTTTTGGTTGAAAAAATTGGACATGCTAATGCAAACATAATACATTTGGAATCGATAGGTTTTTTGACGATCATGAAGCCTCCATGGTTACACAACACCTTCTCCACCTCAAAACTTCTCAGAATTTCGATGTTGAACTCTTCAAACTAAATTGTCAAGTGATTAGAGGATATCGAGATTGTTGTAAGAATGTAATATCTATCTCTCTCGCTCTAACCTCAAACCTAGTGTTTTAGTAGGATTCGGTGCACTCTCAGGACTCTATTTGTGTGAAGAATCAGGCTAGGTCAAGAGTGTGTAAACCAAAATATAAACGGGCGTATCGAAAAGCACGAGTGTGATAATGATTCTTTTTCGATCTTTAGTGTTTGAGATCCGAGACATACATAAACTCCCATCACCATGAAGAAGACGAAAAAAAAAGAGATGGGGATGTTGATCGAAGTTTTGGTTCGGAAAATTGGACATGTATATAGAGTCATAGTATTTGGAATCGATAGGTTTGAGAAATCATGAATATCCATGGTTGCACGACGCCTTCTCCACCTCAAAACTACTCAGAATTTCGATGTTGAACTCTTCGAGCTAAATTATGAAGTGATTGGAGGATATCAAGCTTCTTTAAGAATGTAATATCTATCTCTCTCACTCAAACCTCAAACTGTATTGCTTTTGTAGGATTAAATGCACTCTGGGAGACTCTTTTGTGTGAAGATCACAGGTAGGTCAAAGAGTGTATAAACCAAAATATAAAAGAGCGTATCGAAAAACACGGAGTACTTGAATAATGATTCTTTTTCGATCCTAGTGTTTGAGATACAAGACGCATACATCAACTCTAATACCATGAAGAAGACGAACAAAAGAGATGGGGATGTTAGTCGAAGTTTTTGGTTCGGAAAATTGGACATGTCTATATAGAGTCATAGTATTTGGAATCGATAGGTTTGAGCAATCATGAAAATCCATGGTTACACAACGCCTTCTCCACCTCAAAACTACTAATTTCGATGTTGAACTCTTCAAACTAAATTGTGAAGTGATTAGAGGATATCAAGCTTGTTTAAGAATGTAATATCTATCTCTCTCGCTAACCTCAAACCTAGTGTTTTTGTAGGATTCTGTGCACTCTCTCGAGACTATTTTGTGTGAAGATCAGTAGGTCAAGAGTGTATAAACCAAAATATATAAGAGCGTATCGAAAAACACGAAGTACTTGAATAATGATTCTTTTTCGATCCTAGTGTTTGAGATACAAGACGCATACATCAACTCTAATACCATGAAGAAGACGAACAAAAGAGATGGGGATGTTAGTCGAAGTTTTTGTTCGGAAAATTGGACATGTCTATATAGAGTCATAGTATTTGGAATCGATAGGTTTGAGCAATCATGAAAATCCATGGTTACACAACGCCTTCTCCACCTCAAAACTACTCGGAATTTCGATGTTGAACTCTTCAAACTAAATTGTGAAGTGATTAGAGGATATCAAGCTTGTTTAAGAATGTAATATCTATCTCTCTCGCTCTAACCTCAAACCTAGTGTTTTTGTAGGATTCTTGTGCACTCTCAAGACTCTTTTGTGTGAAGATCCGGCTAGGTCAAGAGTGTATAAACAAAATATAAAAGAGCGTATCGAAAAACACGAAGTACTTGAATAATGATTCTTTTTCGATCCTAGTGTTTGAGATACAAGACGCATACATCAACTCTAATACCATGAAGAAGACGAACAAAAGAGATGGGGATGTTAGTCGAAGTTTTTGGTTCGGACAATTGGACATGTCTATATAGAGTCATAGTATTTGGAATCGATAGGTTTGAGCAATCATGAAAATCCATGGTTACACAACGCCTTCTCCACCTCAAAACTACTCGGAATTTCGATGTTGAACTCTTCAAACTAAATTGTGAAGTGATTAGAGGATATCAAGCTTGTTTAAGAATGTAATATCTATCTCTCTCGCTCTAACCTCAAACCTAGTGTTTTTGTAGGATTCGTGCACTCTCAGAGACTCTTTTGTGTGAAGATCCGGCTAGGTCGAGTGTATAAACCAAAATATAAAAGAGCGTATCGAAAAACACGAAGTACTTGAATAATGATTCTTTTTCGATCCTAGTGTTTGAGATACAAGCGCATACATCAACTCTAATACCATGAAGAAGACGAACAAAAGAGATGGGGATGTTAGTCGAAGTTTTTGTTCGAAAAATTGGACATGTCTATATAGAGTCATAGTATTTGGAATCGATAGGTTTGAGCAATCATGAAAATCCATGGTTACACAACGCCTTCTCCACCTCAAAACTACTCGAATTTCGATGTTGAACTCTTCAAACTAAATTGTGAAGTGATTAGAGGATATCAAGCTTGTTTAAGAATGTAATATCTATCTCTCAACCTCAAACTCAAAATGTTTTTGTAGGATTCTGTGCACTCTCCGAGACTCTTTTGTGTGAAGATCCAGCTAGGTCAAGAGTGTATAAACCAAAATATAAAAGAGCGTATCGAAAAACACGAAGTACTTGAATAATGATTCATTTTCGATCCTAGTGTTTGAGATACAAGACGCATACATCAACTCTAATACCATGAAGAAGACGAACAAAAGAGATGGGGATGTTAGTCGAAGTTTTTGGTTCGAACAATTGGACATGTCTATATAGAGTCATAGTATTTGGAATCGATAGGTTTGAGCAATCATGAAAATCCATGGTTACACAACGCCTTCTCCACAAAACTACTCGAATTTCGATGTTGAACTCTTCAAACTAAATTGTGAAGTGATTAGAGGATATCAAGCTTGTTTAAGAATGTAATATCTATCTCTCGCTCTAACCTCAAACCTAGTGTTTTTGTAGGATTGTGCACTCTGAGACTCTTTTGTGTGAAGATCCAGCTAGGTCAAGTGTATAAACAAAATATATAAGAGCGTATCGAAAAACACGTACTTGAATAATGATTCTTTTTCGATCCTAGTGTTTGAGATACAAGACGCATACATCAACTCTAATACCATGAAGAAGACGAACAAAAGATGGGGATGTTAGTCGAAGTTTTTGTTCGGAAAATTGGACATGTCTATATAGAGTCATAGTATTTGGAATCGATAGGTTTGAGCAATCATGAAAATCCATGGTTACACAACGCCTTCTCCACCTCAAAACTACTCAATTTCGATGTTGAACTCTTCAAACTAAATTGTGAAGTGATTAGAGGATATCAAGCTTGTTTAAGAATGTAATATCTATCTCTCTCGCTAACCTCAAACCTAGTGTTTTTGTAGGATTCTATGCACTCAGAGACTCTGTTGAAAGATCCGGCTAGGTCAAAGTGTATAAACCAAAATATAAAAGAGCGTATCGAAAAACACGAAGTACTTAATCTGATTCTTTTTCGATCCTAGTGTTTGAGAGACCATGAAGAAGACGAACAAAAGAGATGGGGATGTTAGTCGAAGTTTTTGGTTCGGAAAATTGGACATGTCTATATAAGTCATAGTATTTTGGAATCGATAGGTTTGAGCAATCATGAAAATCCATGGTTACACAACGCCTTCTCCACCTCAAAACTACTCGAATTTCGATGTTGAACTCTTCAAACTAATTGTGAAGTATTAGAGGATATCAAGCTTGTTTAAGAATGTAATATCTATCTCTCTCGCTCTAACCTCAAACCTAGTGTTTTTGTAGGTTTTGTGCACTCTCCGAGACTCTTTTGTGTGAAGATCCAGCTAGGTCAGAGTGTAAACCAAAATATAAAAGAGCGTATCGAAAAACACGAAGTACTTGAATAATGATTCTTTTTCGATCCTAGTGTTTGAGATACAAGACGCATACATCAACTCTAATACCATGAAGAAGACGAACAAAAGAGATGGGGATGTTAGTCGAAGTTTTTGGTTCGAACAATTGGACATGTCTATATAGAGTCATAGTATTTGGAATCGATAGGTTTGAGCAATCATGAAAATCCATGGTTACACAACGCCTTCTCCACCTCAAAACTACTCAAATTTCGATGTTGAACTCTTCAAACTAAATTGTGAAGTGATTAGAGGATATCAAGCTTGTTTAAGAATGTAATATCTATCTCTCTCGCTCTAACCTCAAACCTAGTGTTTTTGTAGGATTCGTGCCTCTCCGAGACTCTTTTGTGTGAAGATCCGGCTAGGTCAAGAGTGTATAAACCAAAATATAAAGAGCGTATCGAAAAACACGAAGTACTTGAATAATGATTCTTTTTCGATCCTAGTGTTTGAGATACAAGACGCATACATCAACTCTAATACCATGAAGAAGACGAACAAAAGAGATGGGGATGTTAGTCGAAGTTTTTGGTTCGGAAAATTGGACATGTCTATATAGAGTCATAGTATTTGGAATCGATAGGTTTGAGCAATCATGAAAATCCATGGTTACACAACGCCTTCTCCACCTCAAAACTACTCGAATTTCGATGTTGAACTCTTCAAACTAAATTGTGAAGTGATTAGAGGATATCAAGCTTGTTTAAGAATGTAATATCTATCTCTCTCGCTCTAACCTCAAACCTAGTGTTTTTGTAGGATTCTATGCACTCTCAAGACTCTTTTGTGTGAAGATCCGGCTAGGTCAAGAGTGTATAAACCAAAATATAAAAGAGCGTATCGAAAAACACGAAGTACTTGAATAATGATTCTTTTTCGATCCTAGTGTTTTAGATAGACGCATGAAGAAGAACGAACAAAAGAGATGGGGATGTTAGTCGAAGTTTTTGGTTCGGAAAATTGGACATGTCTATATAGAGTCATAGTATTTGGAATCGATAGGTTTGAGCAATCATGAAAATCCATGGTTACACAACTTCTCCACCTCAAAACTACTCGAATTTCGATGTTGAACTCTTCAAACTAAATTGTGAAGTGATTAGAGGATATCAAGCTTGTTTAAGAATGTAATATCTATTCTCTCGCTCTAACCTCAAACCTAGTGTTTTTGTAGGATTCGTGCACTCTCGAGACTCTTTTGTGTGAAGATCCGGCTAGGTCAAGAGTGTATAAACCAAAATATAAAAGAGCGTATCGAAAAACACGAAGTACTTGAATAATGATTCTTTTTCGATCCTAGTGTTTGAGATACAAGACGCATACATCAACTCTAATACCATGAAGAAGACGAACAAAAGAGATGGGGATGTTAGTCGAAGTTTTTGGTTCGGAAAATTGGACATGTCTATATAGAGTCATAGTATTTGGAATCGATAGGTTTGAGCAATCATGAAAATCCATGGTTACACAACGCCTTCTCCACCTCAAAACTACTCGGAATTTCGATGTTGAACTCTTGAAACTAAATTGTGAAGTGATTAGAGGATATCAAGCTTGTTTAAGAATGTAATATCTATCTCTCTCGCTCTAACCTCAAACCTAGTGTTTTTGTAGGATTCTTGTGCACTCTCCGAGACTTTTTTTGTGAAAAGATCCGCTAGGTCAAGAGTGTATAAACAAAAATATAAAAGAGCGTATCGAAAAACACGAAGTACTTGAATAATGATTCTTTTTCGATCCTAGTGTTTGAGATACAAGACGCATACATCAACTCTAATACCATGAAGAAGACGAACAAAAGAGATGGGGATGTTAGTCGAAGTTTTGGTTCGAACAATTGGACATGTCTATATAGAGTCATGGTATTTGGAATCGATAGGTTTGAGCAATCATGAAAATCCATGGTTACACAACGCCTTCTCCACCTCAAAACTACTCGAGAATTTCGATGTTGAACTCTTCAAACTAAATTGTGAAGTGATTAGAGGATATCAAGCTTGTTTAAGAATGTAATATCTATCTCTCGCTCTAACCTCAAACCTAGTGTTTTTGTAGGATTACGTGCCTCTGTCGAGACTATTTTGTGAAGATCCGGCTAGGTCAAGAGTGTATAAACCAAAATGCATAAGAGCATATCGAAAAACACGAAGTACTTGAATAATGATTCTTTTTCGATCCTAGTGTTTGAGATACAAGACAACATCAACTCTAATACCATGAAGACGAACAAAAGAGATGGGGATGTTAGTCGAAGTTTTTGTTCGGAAAATTGGACATGTCTATATAGAGTCATAGTATTTGGAATCGATAGGTTTGAGCAATCATGAAAATCCATGGTTACACAACGCCTTCTCCACCTCAAAACTAGAAATTTCGATGTTGAACTCTTGAAACTAAATTGTGAAGTGATTAGAGGATATCAAGCTTGTTTAAGAATGTAATATCTATCTCTCTCGCTCTAACCTCAAACCTAGTGTTTTTGTAGGATTTTGTGCACTCTCGAGACTCTTTGTGTGAAGATCCACTAGGTCAAGAGTGTATAAACCAAAATATAAAAGAGCGTATCGAAAAACACGAAGTACTTGAATAATGATTCTTTTTCGATCCTAGTGTTTGAGATACAAGACGCATACATCAACTCTAATACCATGAAGAAGACGAACAAAAGAGATGGGGATGTTAGTCGAAGTTTTGGTTCGAACAATTGGACATGTCTATATAGAGTCATAGTATTTGGAATCGATAGGTTTGAGCAATCATGAAAATCCATGGTTACACAACGCCTTCTCCACCTCAAAACTACTCGAGAATTTCGATGTTGAACTCTTCAAACTAAATTGTGAAGTGATTAGAGGATATCAAGCTTGTTTAAGAATGTAATATCTATCTCTCGGTCTAACCTCAAACCTAGTGTTTTTGTAGGATTCGTGCACTCTCGAGACTCTTTTGTGTGAAGATCCAGCTAGTCAAGTGTATATAACAAAATATATAAGAGCGTATCGAAAAACACGAAGTACTTGAATAATGATTCTTTTTCGATCCTAGTGTTTGAGATACAAGACGCATACATCAACTCTAATACCATGAAGAAGACGAACAAAAGAGATGGGGATGTTAGTCGAAGTTTTTGGTTCGGAAAATTGGACATGTCTATATAGAGTCATAGTATTTGGAATCGATAGGTTTGAGCAATCATGAAAATCCATGGTTACACAACGCCTTCTCCACCTCAAAACTACTCGAATTTCGATGTTGAACTCTTCAAACTAAATTGTGAAGTGATTAGAGGATATCAAGCTTGTTTAAGAATGTAATATCTATCTCTCTCGCTCTAACCTCAAACCTAGTGTTTTTGTAGGATTCATGCACTCTCCGAGTCTTTTGTGTGAAGATCCAGCTAGGTCAAGAGTGTATAAACCAAAATATAAAAGAGCGTATCGAAAAACACGAAGTACTTGAATAATGATTCATTTTCGATCCTAGTGTTTGAGAGACCATGAAGAAGACGAACAAAAGAGATGGGGATGTTAGTCGAAGTTTTTGGTTCGGAAAATTGGACATGTCTATATAGAGTCATAGTATTTGGAATCGATAGGTTTGAGCAATCATGAAAATCCATGGTTACACAACGCCTTCTCCACCTCAAAACTACTCGAATTTCGATGTTGAACTCTTCAAACTAAATTGTGAAGTGATTAGAGGATATCAAGCTTGTTTAAGAATGTAATATCTATCTCTCTCGCTCTCCTCAAACCTAGTGTTTTTGTAGGATTTTGTGCACTCTCGAGACTCTTTTGTGTGAAAGATCCAGGCTAGGTCGAGTGTATAAACCAAAATATAAAAGAGCGTATCGAAAAACACGAAGTACTTGAATAATGATTCTTTTTCGATCCTAGTGTTTGAGATACAAGACGCATACATCAACTCTAATACCATGAAGAAGACGAACAAAAGAGATGGGGATGTTAGTCGATGTTTTTGCTTCGAACAATTGGACATGTCTATATAGAGTCATAGTATTTGGAATCGATAGGTTTGAGCAATCATTAAAATCCAGGGTTACACAACGCCTTCTCCACCTCAAAACTACTCGAAATTTCGATGTTGAACTCTTCAAACTAAATTGTGAAGTGATTAGAGGATATCAAGCTTGTTTAAGAATGTAATATCTATCTCTCTCGCTCTAACCTCAAACCTAGTGTTTTTGTAGGATTCTGTGCACTCTCCGAGACTATTTTGTGTGAAGATCCGGCTAGGTCAAGAGTGTATAAACAAAATATATAAGAGCATATCGAAAAACACGAAGTACTTGAATAATGATTCTTTTTCGATCCTAGTGTTTGAGATACAAGACGCATACATCAACTCTAATACCATGAAGAAGACGAACAAAAGAGATGGGGATGTTAGTCGAAGTTTTTGGTTCGGAAAATTGGACATGTCTATATAGAGTCATAGTATTTGGAATCGATAGGTTTGAGCAATCATGAAAATCCATGGTTACACAACGCCTTCTCCACCTCAAAACTACTCGAATTTCGATGTTGAACTCTTCAAACTAAATTGTGAAGTGATTAGAGGATATCAAGCTTGTTTAAGAATGTAATATCTATCTTCTGCTCTAACCTCAAACCTAGTGTTTTTGTAGGATTCATGCACTCTCAGAGATTTTTGTGTGAAGATCCGGCTAGGTCAAGTGTATAAACCAAAATATAAAAGAGCGTATCGAAAAACACGAAGTACTTGAATAATGATTCATTTTTCGATCCTAGTGTTTGAGAGACCATGAAGAAGACGAACAAAAGAGATGGGGATGTTAGTCGAAGTTTTTGGTTCGGAAAATTGGACATGTCTATATAGAGTCATAGTATTTGGAATCGATAGGTTTGAGCAATCATGAAAATCCATGGTTACACAACGCCTTCTCCACCTCAAAACTACTCGAATTTCGATGTTGAACTCTTCAAACTAAATTGTGAAGTGGAGGATATCAAGCTTGTTTAAGAATGTAATATCTATCTCTCTCGCTCTAACCTCAAACCTAGTGTTTTTGTAGGATTCGTGCACTCTCCGAGACTTTTGTGTGAAGATCAGCTAGGTCAAAGTGTATAAACCAAAATATAAAAGAGCGTATCGAAAAACACGAAGTACTTGAATAATGATTCTTTTTCGATCCTAGTGTTTGAGATACAAACGCATACATCAACTCTAATACCATGAAGAAGACGAACAAAAGAGATGGGGATGTTAGTCGAAGTTTTTGTTCGGAAAATTGGACATGTCTATATAGAGTCATAGTATTTGGAATCGATAGGTTTGAGCAATCATGAAAATCCATGGTTACACAACGCCTTCTCCACCTCAAAACTACTCGGAATTTCGATGTTGAACTCTTGAAACTAAATTGTGAAGTATTTGAGGATATCAAGCTTGTTTAAGAATGTAATATCTATCTCTCTCGCTCTAACCTCAAACCTAGTGTTTTTGTAGGATTCTGTGCACTCTCAAGACTTTTTGTGTGAAGATCCAGCTAGGTCAAGAGTGTATAAACAAAAATATAAAAGAGCGTATCGAAAAACACGAAGTACTTGAATAATGATTCATTTTCGATCCTAGTGTTTGAGATACAAGACGCATACATCAACTCTAATACCATGAAGAAGAACAAAAGAGATGGGGATGTTAGTCGAAGTTTTTGGTTCGGACAATTGGACATGTCTATATAGAGTCATAGTATTTGGAATCGATAGGTTTGAGCAATCATGAAAATCCATGGTTACACAACGCCTTCTCCACCTCAAAACTACTTAGAATTTCGATGTTGAACTCTTCAAACTAAATTGTGAAGTGATTAGAGGATATCAAGCTTGTTTAAGAATGTAATATCTATCTCTCTCGCTCTAACCTCAAACCTAGTGTTTTTGTAGGATTCGTGCACTCTGTCAGAGACTATTTTGTGTGAAGATCCAGCTAGGTCAAAGTGTATAAACACAAAATGCATAAGAGCATATCGAAAAACACGAAGTACTTGAATAATGATTCTTTTTCGATCCTAGTGTTTGAGATACAAGACGCATACATCAACTCTAATACCATGAAGAAGACGAACAAAAGAGATGGGGATGTTAGTCGAAGTTTTTGGTTCGGACAATTGGACATGTATATAGAGTCATAGTATTTGGAATCGATAGGTTTGAGCAATCATGAAAATCCATGGTTACACAACGCCTTCTCCACCTCAAAACTACTCAGAATTTCGATGTTGAACTCTTCAAACTAAATTGTGAAGTGATTAGAGGATATCAAGCTTGTTTAAGAATGTAATATCTATCTCTCTCGCTAACCTCAAACCTAGTGTTTTTGTAGGATTCGTGCACTCTCAGAGACTATTTTGTGTGAAGATCCGGCTAGGTCAAGAGTGTATAAACCAAAATATAAAAGAGCGTATCGAAAAACACGAAGTACTTGAATAATGATTCATTTTCGATCCTAGTGTTTGAGATACAAGATGCATACATCAACTCTAATACCATGAAGAAGACGAACAAAAGAGATGGGGATGTTAGTCGAAGTTTTTGGTTCGGACAATTGGACATGTCTATATAGAGTCATAGTATTTGGAATCGATAGGTTTGAGCAATCATGAAAATCCATGGTTACACAACGCCTTCTCCACCTCAAAACTACTCGGAATTTCGATGTTGAACTCTTCAAACTAAATTGTGAAGTGATTAGAGGATATCAAGCTTGTTTAAGAATGTAATATCTATCTCTCTCGCTCTAACCTCAAACCTAGTGTTTTTGTAGGATTCATGTCTCTCCGAGACTATTTTGTGTGAAGATCAGTGGTCAAGAGTGTATAACAAAATATATAAGAGCGTATCGAAAAACACGAAGTACTTGAATAATGATTCTTTTTCGATCCTAGTGTTTGAGATACAAGACGCATACATCAACTCTAATACCATGAAGAAGACGAACAAAAGAGATGGGGATGTTAGTCGAAGTTTTTGGTTGGACAATTGGACATGTCTATATAGAGTCATAGTATTTGGAATCGATAGGTTTGAGCAATCATGAAAATCCATGGTTACACAACGCCTTCTCCACCTCAAAACTACTCGGAATTTCGATGTTGAACTCTTCAAACTAAATTGTGAAGTGATTAGAGGATATCAAGCTTGTTTAAGAATGTAATATCTATCTCTCTCGCTCTAACCTCAAACCTAGTGTTTTTGTAGGATTCTGTGCACTCTCCGAGACTATTTTGTGTGAAGATCCGGCTAGGTCAAGAGTGTATAAACAAAATATAAAAGAGCGTATCGAAAAACACGAAGTACTTGAATAATGATTCATTTTTCGATCCTAGTGTTTGAGATACAAGACGCATACATCAACTCTAATACCATGAAGAAGACGAAAAAAGAGATGGGGATGTTAGTCGAAGTTTTTGGTTCGGACAATTGGACATGTCTATATAGAGTCATAGTATTTGGAATCGATAGGTTTGAGCAATCATGAAAATCCATGGTTACACAACGCCTTCTCAAAACTACTCGGAATTTCGATGTTGAACTCTTCAAACTAAATTGTGAAGTGATTAGAGGATATCAAGCTTGTTTAAGAATGTAATATCTATCTCTCGGCTCTAACCTCAAACCTAGTGTTTTTGTAGGATTCATGCACTCTCCGAGACTATTTTGTGTGAAGATCCGGAGTCAAGAGTGTATAAACAAAATATAAAAGAGCGTATCGAAAAACACGAAGTACTTGAATAATGATTCTTTTTCGATCCTAGTGTTTGAGATACAAACGCATACATCAACTCTAATACCATGAAGAAGACGAACAAAAGAGATGGGGATGTTAGTCGAAGTTTTTGGTTCGGAAAATTGGACATGTCTATATAGAGTCATAGTATTTGGAATCGATAGGTTTGAGCAATCATGAAAATCCATGGTTACACAACGCCTTCTCCACCTCAAAACTACTCGAATTTCGATGTTGAACTCTTCAAACTAAATTGTGAAGTGATTAGAGGATATCAAGCTTGTTTAAGAATGTAATATCTATCTCTCTCGCTCTAACCTCAAAGTGTTTTTGGATTCTGTGCACTCTCAGAGACTATTTTGTGTGAAGAAGCTAGGTCAAGAGTGTATAAACCAAAATATAAAAGAGCATATCGAAAAACACGAAGTACTTGAATAATGATTCTTTTTCGATCCTAGTGTTTGAGATACAAGACGCATACATCAACTCTAATACCATGAAGAAGACGAACAAAAGAGATGGGGATGTTAGTCGAAGTTTTTGGTTCGGAAAATTGGACATGTATATAGAGTCATAGTATTTGGAATCGATAGGTTTGAGCAATCATGAAAATCCATGGTTACACAACGCCTTCTCCACCTCAAAACTACTCGAATTTCGATGTTGAACTCTTCAAACTAAATTGTGAAGTGATTAGAGGATATCAAGCTTGTTTAAGAATGTAATATCTATCTCTCTCGCTCTAACCTCAAACCTAGTGTTTTTGTAGGATTCGTGCACTCTCCGAGACTCTTTTGTGTGAAGATCCGGCTAGGTCAAGAGTGTATAAACCAAAATATAAAAGAGCGTATCGAAAAACACGAAGTACTTGAATAATGATTCTTTTTCGATCCTAGTGTTTGAGATACAAGACGCATACATCAACTCTACCATGAAGAAGACGAACAAAAGAGATGGGGATGTTAGTCGAAGTTTTTGGTTCGGAAAATTGGACATGTCTATATGGTCATAGTATTTGGAATCGATAGGTTTGAGCAATCATGAAAATCCATGGTTACACAACGCCTTCTCCACCTCAAAACTACTCGAATTTCGATGTTGAACTCTTCAAACTAAATTGTGAAGTGATTAGAGGATATCAAGCTTGTTTAAGAATGTAATATCTATCTCTCTCGCTCTAACCTCAAACCTATTGTTTTTGTAGGATTCGTGCACTCTCCGAGACTCTTTTGTGTGAAGATCCGGTAGGTCAAGAGTGTATAAACCAAAATATAAAAGAGCGTATCGAAAAACACGAAGTACTTGAATAATGATTCTTTTTCGATCCTAGTGTTTAGATACAAGACGCATACATCAACTCTAATACCATGAAGAAGACGAACAAAAGAGATGGGGATGTTAGTCGAAGTTTTTGGTTCGAAAAATTGGACATGTCTATATAGAGTCATAGTATTTGGAATCGATAGGTTTGAGCAATCATGAAAATCCATGGTTACACAACGCCTTCTCCACCTCAAAACTACTCGAATTTCGATGTTGAACTCTTCAAACTAAATTGTGAAGTGATTAGAGGATATCAAGCTTGTTTAAGAATGTAATATCTATCTCTCTCGCTCTAACCTCAAACCTATTGTTTTTGTAGGATTCGTGCACTCTCCGAGACTCTTTTGTGTGAAGATCCGGTAGGTCAAGAGTGTATAAACCAAAATATAAAAGAGCGTATCGAAAAACACGAAGTACTTGAATAATGATTCTTTTTCGATCCTAGTGTTTGAGATACAAGACGCATACATCAACTCTAATACCATGAAGAAGACGAACAAAAGAGATGGGGATGTTAGTCGAAGTTTTTGGTTCGAAAATTGGACATGTCTATATGAGTCATAGTATTTGGAATCGATAGGTTTGAGCAATCATGAAAATCCATGGTTACACAACGCCTTCTCCACCTCAAAACTACTCGAATTTCGATGTTGAACTCTTCAAACTAAATTGTGAAGTGATTAGAGGATATCAAGCTTGTTTAAGAATGTAATATCTATCTCTCTCGCTCTAACCTCAAACCTATTGTTTTTGTAGGATTCTTGTGCACTCTCCGAGACTCTTTTGTGTGAAGATCCAGCTAGGTCAAGAGTGTATAAACCAAAATATAAAAGAGCGTATCGAAAAACACGGAGTACTTGAATAATGATTCTTTTTCTATCCCAGTGTTTGTGATACAAGACGCATACATCAACACTAATCCCATGAATAAGACGAACAAAAGAGATTGGGATGTTAGTCGAAGTTTTTGGTTCGGAAAATTGGACATGTCTATATAGAGTCATAGCATTTGGAATCGACAGGTTTGAGCAATCATGAAAATCCATGGTTACATGTAAACGCCTTCTCCACTTCAAAACTACTCGAATTTCGATGTTGAACACTTCGAACTAAATTGTGAAGTGATTGGAGGATATCAAGCTTGTTTAAGAATGTAATATCTATCTCTCTCGCTCTAACCTCAAACCTATTGTTTTTCTAGGATACGTGCACTCTCCGAGACTATTTTGTGTGAAGATCCGGCTAGATCAATAGTTGTATATACCAAAATATAAATGAGTGTATCGAAAAACATGGAGTACTTGAATAATGAATTTTTTTCGATCCTAGTGTTTGAGATACAAGACGCATACATCAACTCAAATCCCATGAAGAAGACGAACAAAGGGATGGGGATGTTAGTCGAAGTTTTTGGTTCGAAAAATTGGACATGTCTATATGGAGACGTAGTATTTGCAATTGATAAGTTTGAGCAATCATGAAAATCCATAGTTACACAACACCTTCTCCACTTGAAAACTACTCGAGAATTTCGATGTTGAACTCTTCAAACTAAATTGTGAAGTGTTTCGAGGATTATCAAGCTTGTTTAAGAAAGTAATATCTATCTCACTCGTTCTAACCTCAAACCCATTGTTTTTTTAGGATTACTCGTGCACTCTCAGAGACTCTTAGTATGAAGATCCCGCTATGTGAAGAGTGTATAAAACAAAATATGAAAGAGCGTATCGAAAAACACGGAGTACTTGAATAATGATTCTTTTTCGATCCTAGTGTTATAGATACAAGACGCATACACCAACTCTAATCCCGTGAAGAAGACGAACAAAAGAGATGGCGATGTTGGTCGAAGTTTTTGAGTTCGAAAAATTGGGACATGTCTATATGCAAACATAGTATTTGGAATCGATGGGTTTGAGCAATCATGAAAATCCATGGTTACACAACACCTTCTCCACCTCAAAACTACTCAAAATTTCAATGTTGAACTCTTCAAACTAAATTGCGATGATTAGAGATATCAAGCTTGCTTAAGAATGTAATATCTATCTCTCTCGGCTCCAACCTCAAACCTATTGTTTTGGTAGATTCACGCTGCACTCTCCTCGAGACTCTTTTGTATGAAGATCCGGGTATGTCAAGAGTGTATAAACCAAAATATAAAAGAGCATATCGAAAAACACTCGAGACTTAATAATGATTATTTATCGATCCTAGTGTTATAGATACAAGAAGCATACATCAACCTAATCCCGTGAAGAAGACGAACAAAAGAGTGGGGATCTGGTCGAAGTTTTTGGTTCGAAAAATTTGACATGTCTATATGGAGACATAGTATTTGGAATCGATAGGTTCGAGCAATCATGAAAATCCATGGTTACACAAAGCCTTCTCCACTTCAAAACTACTCGAATTTCGATGTTGAACTTTCTTCAAACTAAATTGCTCAGAAGTGATTGAGGATATCAATCTTGTTTAAGATGTAATATCTATCTCACTCGCTCTAACCTCAAACCTATTGTTTTTGGTAGGATCACATTGCACTCTGAGACTCTTTTGTATGAAGATCCAGGTATGTGAAGAGTGTATAAAACAAAAATATAAAAGAGGTATCTAAAAACACGGAGTACTTGAATAATGATTCTTTCTCGATCCTAGTGTTTGTGATACAAGACGCGTACATCAACACTAATCCCATGAATAGGACGTAACAAAAGAGATTGGGATGTTAGTCGAAGTTTTTGGTTCGAAAAATTGGACATGTCCTATATAGAGTCATAGTATTTGGAATCGATAGGTTTGAGCAATCATGAAAATCCATGGTTACAAAACGCCTTCTCCACTTCAAAACTACTCGAATTTCGATATTGAACACTTCGAACTAAATTGTGAAGTGATTGCAGGATTATCGGAGGCTTGTTTAAGAATGTAATATCTATCTCTCTCACTGCAGTAACCTCAAACCTATTATTTTCCTAGGATTAAACGTGCACTCTCCGAGACTATTTTGTGTGAAGATCCAGCTATGTGCGAAGAAAGTGTATATACCAAAATATAAACGAGTGTATCGAAAAACATGGAGTACTTCAATAATGAATTTTTTTCGATCCTAGTGTTTGAGATACAAGACGCATACATCAACTCAAATCCCATGAAGAAGACGAACAAAGGGATGGGGATGTTAGTCGAAGTTTTGGTTCGAAAAATTGGACATGTCTATATGGAGACGTAGTATTTGCAATTGATAATGTTTGAGCAATCATGAAAATCCATGGTTACACAACACCTTCTCCACTTGAAAAACTACTGGAATTTCGATGTTGAACTCTTCAAACTAAATTGTGAAGTGTTTCGAGGATATAAAGCTTGTTTAAGAATGTAATATCTATCTCACTCGTTCTAACCTCAAACCTATTGTTTTTTTAGGATTCTCGTGCACTCTCCGAACTCTTTTTGTATGAAGATCCGGGTATGTGAAGAGTGTATAAAACAAAATATAAAAGAGCGTATCGAAAAACACGGAGTACTTGAATAATGATTCTTTTCGATCCTAGTGTTAGAAAATACAGACGCATACACCAACTCTAATCCCGTGAAGAAGACGAACAAAAGAGATGGCGATGTTAGTGAAGTTTTTGGTTCGAAAAATTGGACATGTCTATATGCAAACATAGTATTTGGAATCGATAGGTTTGAGCAATCATGAAAATCCATGGTTACACAACACCTTCTCCACCTCAAAACTACTCAAAATTTCAATGTTGAACTCTTCAAACTAAATTCTGAAGTGATTAGAGGATATCAAGCTTGTTTAAGAATGTAATATCTATCTCTCTCGCTCTAACCTCAAACCTATTGTTTTTGTAGGATTCTGTGCACTCTCCGAGACTCTTTTGTATGAAGATCCAGGTATGTCAAGAGTGTATAAACCAAAATATAAAAGAGCATATCGAAAAACACGGAGACTTGAATAATGATTATTTATCGATCCTAGTATTTTAGAATGACAAGAAGCATACATCAACTGTAATCCCGTGAAGAAGACGAACAAAAGAGATGGGGATACTGGTCGAAGTTTTTGGTTCGAAAAATTTGACATGTCTATATGGAGACATAGTATTTGGAATCAGATAGGTTTGAGCAATCATGAAAATCCATGGTTACACAAAGCCTTCTCCACTTCAAAACTACTCAATTTCGATGCTTCGAACTCTTCAAACTAAATTGGTGAAGTGATTGTGAGATATCAATCTTGTTTAAGAATGTAATATCTATCTCACTCGCTCTAACCTCAAACCTATTGTTTTTGTAGGATTCTCAGGAAACTCTCCGAGACTCTTTGTATGAAGATCTGTGTAGGCTGAGTGTATAAACCACAATAGAAAAGAGCGTATCGAAAAACACTCGGGAGTACTCGAATAATGATTCTTTTCGATCCTAGTGCTCGTGATACAAGACGCATACATCAACACTAATCCCATGAAGAAGACGAACAAAAGAGATTGGGATGTTAGTCGGTTTTTGGTTCGGAAAATTGGACATGTCTATATGTAGTCATAGTATTTGGAATCGATAGGTTTGAGGCAATCATGAAAATCCATGGTTACAAAACGCCTTCTCCACTTCAAAACTACTCCGCAATTTCGATGTCGAACTCTTCGAACTAACATTGTGAAGTGATTTGGTTAGGATATCAAGCTTGTTTAAGAATGTAATATCTATCTCTCCTGCCGCTCTTAACCTCAAACCTATTGTTTTTCTAGGATTCCGTGCACTCTCCGAGATTATTTTGTGTGAAGATTCCAGACTAGGTCAAGAGTGTATATACCAAAAATATAAATGAGTGTATCGAAAAACACGGAAGTACTTGAATAATGTTTCTTTTCATCCTAGTGTTTCCGAGATACAAGACGCATACATGTACTCTAATCCCGTACGAAGAAGACGAACAAAAGTGATGGGGATGTTAGTAGAAGTTGGTGTCTGAAAAAATTGGAAGGTCTATACGGAGACGTAGTATTTGGAATTGATAAGGTTTGAGCAATCATGAAAATCCATAGTTACAATAACACCTTCTCCAATTCAAAAACTACTCGGAATTTCGATGTTGAACTCTTCAAACTAAATTGTGAAGTGATTAGAGGATATCAAGCTTGTTTAAGAATGTAATATCTATCTCACTCGCTCTAACCTCAAACCTATTGCTTTTGTAGGGATTATGTGCACCTCCGAGACTCTTTTGTATGAAGATCCGTGGTCAAGAGTGTATAAACCAAAATAGAAAAGAGCGTATCGAAAAACACGGAGTACTTGAATAATGATTCTTTTTCGATCCTAGTGTTTTAGATACAAGACGCATACATCAACACTAATCCCATGAAGAAGACGAACAAAAGAGATTGGGATGTTAGTCGAAGTTTTTGGTTCGGAAAATCGGACATGTCTATATAGAGTCATAGTATTTGGAATCGATAGAGTTTGAGCAATCATGAAAATCCATGGTTACAAAACGCCTTCTCCACTTGAAAACTACTCGGAAATTTCGATGTTGAACACTTCGAACTAAATTGTGAAGTGATTAGAGGATATCAAGCTTGTTTAAGAATGTAATATCTATCTCTCTCGCTCTAACCTCAAACTCATTGTTTTTCTAGGATTCTAGTGCACTCTCTGAGACTATTTTGTGTGAAGATCCAGCTAGGTCAAGAGTGTATATACCAAAATATAAATGAGTGTATCGAAAAACATGGAGTACTTGAATAATGAATCTTTTTCGATCCTAGTGTTTGCAGAGACATGACGCATCACATCAACTCAAATCCCATGAAGAAGACGAACAAAAGAGATGGGGATGTTAGTCGAAGTTTTTGGTTCGGAAAATTGGACATGTCTATATGGAGACGTAGTATTTGGAATTGATAGGTTTGAGCAATCATGAAAATCCATAGTTACACAACACCTTCTCCACTGGAAAACTACTCAAATTTCGATGTTGAACTCTTCAAACTAAATTGTGAAGTGTTGCGAGGATATCAAGACTTGTTTAAGAATGTAATATCTATCTCACTCGCTCTAACTCCTCAAACCTATTGTTGTTGTAGGATTCTGTGCACTCTCCGAGACTCTTTTGTATGAAGATCCAGGTATGTGAAGAGTGTATAAAACAAAATATAAAAGAGCGTATCGAAAAACACTGAGTACTTGAATAATGATTCTTTTTCGATCCTAGTGTTTGAGATACAAGACGCATACACCAACTCTAATCCCGTGAAGAAGACGAACAAAAGAGATGGCGATGTTAGTCGAAGTTTTTGGTTCGAAAAATTGGACATGTCTATATGCAAACATAGTATTTGGAATCGATAGGTTTGAGCAATCATGAAAATCCATGGTTACACAACACCTTCTCCACCTCAAAACTACTCAAAATTTCAATGTTGAACTCTTCAAACTAAATTGTGAAGTGATTAGAGGATATCAAGCTTGTTTAAGAATGTAATATCTATCTCTCTCGCTCTAACCTCAAACCTATTGTTTTTGTAGGATTCTCGTGCACTCTCCGAGACTCTTTTGTATGAAGATCCAGGTATGTCAAGAGTGTATAAACCAAAATATAAAAGAGCATATCGAAAAACACGGAGACTTGAATAATGATTATTTATCGATCCTAGTGTTATAGATACAAGACGCATACATCAACTCTAATCCCGTGAAGAAGACGAACAAAAGAGATGGGGATGTTGGTCGAAGTTTTTGGTTCGAAAAATTTGACATGTCTATATGGAGACATAGTATTTGGAATCGATAGGTTTGAGCAATCATGAAAATCCATGGTTACACAAAGCCTTCTCCACTTCAAAACTACTCGAATTTCGATGTTGAACTCTTCAAACTAAATTGTGAAGTGATTAGAGGATATCAAGCTTGTTTAAGAATGTAATATCTATCTCACTCGCTCTAACCTCAAACCTATTGTTTTTGTAGGATTCGTGCACTCTCCGAGACTCTTTTGTACGAAGATCCAGGTATGTGAAGAGTGTATAAAACAAAATATAAAAGAGCGTATCGAAAAACACGGAGTACTTGAATAATGATTCTTTTTCGATCCTAGTGTTTGTGATACAAGACGCATACATCAACACTAATCCCATGAATAAGACGAACAAAAGAGATTGGGATGTTAGTCGAAGTTTTTGGTTCGGAAAATTGGACATGTCTATATAGAGTCATAGTATTTGGAATCGATAGGTTTGAGCAATCATGAAAATCCATGGTTACAAAACGCCTTCTCCACTTCAAAACTACTCGGAATTTCGATGTTGAACACTTCGAACTAAATTGTGAAGTGATTAGAGGATATCAAGCTTGTTTAAGAATGTAATATCTATCTCTCTCGCTCTAACCTCAAACCTATTGTTTTTCTAGGATTCGTGCACTCTCCGAGACTATTTTGTGTGAAGATCCAACTAGGTCAAGAGTGTATATACCAAAATATAAATGAGTGTATCGAAAAACATGGAGTACTTGAATAATGAATTTTTTTCGATCCTAGTGTTTGAGATACAAGACGCATACATCAACTCAAATCCCATGAAGAAGACGAACAAAAGGGATGGGGATGTTAGTCGAAGTTTTTGGTTCGAAAAATTGGACATGTCTATATGGAGACGTAGTATTTGGAATTGATAGGTTTGAGCAATCATGAAAATCCATAGTTACACAACACCTTCTCCACTTGAAAACTACTCAGAATTTCGATGTTGAACTCTTCAAACTAAATTGTGAAGTGTTTCGAGGATATCAAGCTTGTTTAAGAATGTAATATCTATCTCACTCGTTCTAACCTCAAACCTATTGTTTTTTTAGGATTCTGTGCACTCTCCGAGACTCTTTTGTATGAAGATCCAGGTATGTGAAGAGTGTATAAAACAAAATATAAAAGAGCGTATCGAAAAACACGGAGTACTTGAATAATGATTCTTTTTCGATCCTAGTGTTATAGATACAAGACGCATACACCAACTCTAATCCCGTGAAGAAGACGAACAAAAGAGATGGCGATGTTAGTCGAAGTTTTTGGTTCGAAAAATTGGACATGTCTATATGCAAACATAGTATTTGGAATCGATAGGTTTGAGCAATCATGAAAATCCATGGTTACACAACACCTTCTCCACCTCAAAACTACTCAAAATTTCAATGTTGAACTCTTCAAACTAAATTGTGAAGTGATTAGAGGATATCAAGCTTGTTTAAGAATGTAATATCTATCTCTCTCGCTCTAACCTCAAACCTATTGTTTTTGTAGGATTCTGTGCACTCTCCGAGACTCTTTTGTATGAAGATCCAGGTATGTCAAGAGTGTATAAACCAAAATATAAAAGAGCATATCGAAAAACACGGAGACTTGAATAATGATTATTTATCGATCCTAGTGTTATAGATACAAGACGCATACATCAACTCTAATCCCGTGAAGAAGACGAACAAAAGAGATGGGGATGTTGGTCGAAGTTTTTGGTTCGAAAAATTTGACATGTCTATATGGAGACATAGTATTTGGAATCGATAGGTTTGAGCAATCATGAAAATCCATGGTTACACAAAGCCTTCTCCACTTCAAAACTACTCGGAATTTCGATGTTGAACTCTTCAAACTAAATTGTGAAGTGATTAGAGGATATCAATCTTGTTTAAGAATGTAATATCTATCTCACTCGCTCTAACCTCAAACCTATTGTTTTTGTAGGATTACGTGCACTCTCCGAGACTCTTTTGTATGAAGATCCGGGTATGTGAAGAGTGTATAAAACAAAATATAAAAGAGCGTATCGAAAAACACGGAGTACTTGAATAATGATTCTTTTTCGATCCTAGTGTTTGTGATACAAGACGCATACATCAACACTAATCCCATGAAGAAGACGAACAAAAGAGATTGGGATGTTAGTCGAAGTTTTTGGTTCGGAAAATTGGACATGTCTATATAGAGTCATAGTATTTGGAATCGATAGGTTTGAGCAATCATGAAAATCCATGGTTACAAAACGCCTTCTCCACTTCAAAACTACTCGGAAATTTCGATGTTGAACACTTCGAACTAAATTGTGAAGTGATTAGAGGATATCAAGCTTGTTTAAGAATGTAATATCTATCTCTCTCGCTCTAACCTCAAACCTATTGTTTTTCTAGGATTAAATGCACTCTCCGAGACTATTTTGTGTGAAGATCCAGCTAGGTCAAGAGTGTATATACCAAAATATAAATGAGTGTATCGAAAAACATGGAGTACTTGAATAATGATTCTTTTTCGATCCTAGTGTTTGAGATACAAGACGCATACATCAACTCAAATCCCATGAAGAAGACGAACAAAAGGGATGGGGATGTTAGTCGAAGTTTTTGGTTCGAAAAATTGGACATGTCTATATGGAGACGTAGTATTTGGAATTGATAGGTTTGAGCAATCATGAAAATCCATAGTTACACAACACCTTCTCCACTTGAAAACTACTCAGAATTTCGATGTTGAACTCTTCAAACTAAATTGTGAAGTGTTTCGAGGATATCAAGCTTGTTTAAGAATGTAATATCTATCTCACTCGTTCTAACCTCAAACCTATTGTTTTTTTAGGATTCTGTGCACTCTCAGAGACTCTTTTGTATGAAGATCCAGGTATGTGAAGAGTGTATAAAACAAAATATAAAAGAGCGTATCGAAAAACACGGAGTACTTGAATAATGATTCTTTTTCGATCCTAGTGTTATAGATACAAGACGCATACACCAACTCTAATCCCGTGAAGAAGACGAACAAAAGAGATGGCGATGTTAGTCGAAGTTTTTGGTTCGAAAAATTGGACATGTCTATATGCAAACATAGTATTTGGAATCGATAGGTTTGAGCAATCATGAAAATCCATGGTTACACAACACCTTCTCCACCTCAAAACTACTCAAAATTTCAATGTTGAACTCTTCAAACTAAATTGTGAAGTGATTAGAGGATATCAAGCTTGTTTAAGAATGTAATATCTATCTCTCTCGCTCTAACCTCAAACCTATTGTTTTTGTAGGATTCGTGCACTCTCCGAGACTCTTTTGTATGAAGATCCAGGTATGTCAAGAGTGTATAAACCAAAATATAAAAGAGCATATCGAAAAACACGGAGACTTGAATAATGATTATTTATCGATCCTAGTGTTATAGATACAAGACGCATACATCAACTCTAATCCCGTGAAGAAGACGAACAAAAGAGATGGGGATGTTGGTCGAAGTTTTTGGTTCGAAAAATTTGACATGTCTATATGGAGACATAGTATTTGGAATCGATAGGTTTGAGCAATCATGAAAATCCATGGTTACACAAAGCCTTCTCCACTTCAAAACTACTCGAATTTCGATGTTGAACTCTTCAAACTAAATTGTGAAGTGATTAGAGGATATCAAGCTTGTTTAAGAATGTAATATCTATCTCACTCGCTCTAACCTCAAACCTATTGTTTTTGTAGGATTCTCGTGCACTCTCCGAGACTCTTTTGTATGAAGATCCGTGTAGGTCAAGAGTGTATAAACCAAAATATAAAAGAGCGTATCGAAAAACACGGAGTACTTGAATAATGATTCTTTTTCGATCCTAGTGTTTGAGATACAAGACGCATACATCAACACTAATCCCATGAAGAAGACGAACAAAAGAGATTGGGATGTTAGTCGAAGTTTTTGGTTCGGAAAATTGGACATGTCTATATAGAGTCATAGTATTTGGAATCGATAGGTTTGAGCAATCATGAAAATCCATGGTTACAAAACGCCTTCTCCACTTCAAAACTACTCGGAATTTCGATGTTGAACACTTCGAACTAAATTGTGAAGTGATTAGAGGATATCAAGCTTGTTTAAGAATGTAATATCTATCTCTCTCGCTCTAACCTCAAACCTATTGTTTTTCTAGGATTCTGTGCACTCTCCGAGACTATTTTGTGTGAAGATCCAGCTAGGTCAAGAGTGTATATACCAAAATATAAATGAGTGTATCGAAAAACATGGAGTACTTGAATAATGATTCTTTTTCGATCCTAGTGTTTGAGATACAAGACGCATACATCAACTCAAATCCCATGAAGAAGACGAACAAACGGGATGGGGATGTTAGTCGAAGTTTTTGGTTCGAAAAATTGGACATGTCTATATGGAGACATAGTATTTGGAATCGATAGGTTTGAGCAATCATGAAAATCCATAGTTACACAACACCTTCTCCACTTGAAAACTACTCAGAATTTCGATGTTGAACTCTTCGAACTAAATTGTGAAGTGATTAGAGGATATCAAGCTTGTTTAAGAATGTAATATCTATCTCACTCGCTCTAACCTCAAACCTATTGTTTTTGTAGGATTCTCGTGCACTCTCCGAGACTCTTTTGTATGAAGATCTAGGTATGTCAAGAGTGTATAAACCAAAATATAAAAGAGCGTATCGAAAAACACGGAGTACTTGAATAATGATTCTTTTTCGATCGTAGTGTTATAGATACAAGACGCATACATCAACTCTAATCCCGTGAAGAAGGCGAACAAAAGAGATGGGGATGTTAGTCGAAGTTTTTGGTTCGAAAAATTGGACATGTCTATATGCAAACATAGCATTTGGAATCGATAGGTTTGAGCAATCATGAAAATCCATGGTTATACAACACCTTCTCCACCTCAAAACTACTCAAAATTTCAATGTTGACCTCTTCAAACTAAATTGTGAAGTGATTAGAGGATATCAAGCTTGTTTAAGAATGTAATATCTATCTCACTCCCTCTAACCTCAAACCTATTGTTTTTGTAGGATTCAGGCACCTCCGACACGCTTTTGTATGAAGATCCAGGTAGGTCAAGAGTGTATAAACCAAAATATAAAAGACCGTATCGAAAAACACGGAGTACTTGAATAATGATTCTTTTTCGATCCTAGTGTTTGAGATACAAGCCACATACATCATCTCTAATCCCATGAAGAAGACGAACAAAAGAGATTGGGATGTTAGTGGAAGTTTTTGGTTCAGAAAATTGGACATGTCCTATAGAGTCATAGTATTTGGAATCGATAGGTTTGAGCAATCATGAAAATCCATGGTTACAAAACACCTTCTCCACTTAAAAACCACTCAGAATTTCGATGTTGAACACTTTGAACTAAATTGTGAAGTGATTAGAGGATATCAAGCTTGTTTAAGAATGTAATATCTATCTCTCTCGCTCTAACCTCAAACCTATTGTTTTTGTAGGATTACGTGCACTCTCCGAGACTATTTTGTGTGAAGATCCGCGCTAGGTCAAGAGTGTATAAACCAAAATATAAAAGAGCGTATTGAAAAACACGGAGTACTTGAATAATGATTCTTTTTGGATTCTAGTGTTTGAGATACAAGACGTATACATCAACTCTAATCCCATGAAGAAGACGAACAAAAGAGATGGCGATATTAGTCGAAGTTTTTGGTTCGAGAAATTGGACATGTCTATATGGAGACATAGTATTTGGAATCGATAGGTTTGAGCAATCATGAAAATCCATAGTTACACAACACCTTCTCCACTTGGAAACTACTCATAATTTCGATGTTGAACTCTTCGAACTAAGTTGTGAAGTGATTAGAGGATATCAAGCTTGTTTAAGAATGTAATATCTATCTCTCTCGCTCGAACCTCAAACCTATTGTTTTTGTAGGATTCGTGCACTCCGAGACTATTTTGTGTGAAGATCTAGCTAGGTCAAGAGTGTATAAACAAAAATATAAATGAGCGTATCGAAAAACACGGAGTACTTGAATAATGATTCTTTTTCGATCCTAGTGTTATAGATACAAGACGCATACATCAACTCTAATCCCGTGAAGAAGACGAACAAAAGAGATGGGGATGTTAGTCGATGTTTTTGGTTCGAAAAATTGGCTTGTCTATATGCAAACATAGCATTTGGAATCGATAGGTTTGAGCAATCATGAAAATCCATGGTTACACAACACCTTCTCCACCTCAAAACTACTCAAAATTTCAATGTTGAACTCTTCAAACTAAATTGTGAATTGATTAGAGGATATCAAGCTTGTTTAAGAATGTAATATATATCTCTCTCGCTCTAACCTCAAACCTATTGTTTTTGTAGGATTAAGGTGCACTCTCCGAGACTATTTTGTGTGAAGATCCAGCTAGGTCAAGAGTGTATAAACCAAACTATAAAAGAGCGTATTGAAAAACACGGAGTACTTGAAGAATGATTCTTTTTGGATCCTAGTGTTTGAGATACAAGACGCATACATCAACTCTAAACCCATGAAGAAGACGAACAAAAGAGATGGGGATGTTAGTCGAAGTTTTTGGTTCGAAAAATTGGACATGTCTATATGGAGACATAGTATTTGGAATCGATAGGTTTGAGCAATCATGAAAATCCATGGTTACACAACGCCTTCTCCACTTCAAAACTACTCGAATTTCGATGTTGAACTCTTCAAACTAAATTGTGAAGTGATTAGAGGATATCAAGCTTGTTTAAGAATGTAATATCTATCCCACTCGCTCTAACCTCAAACCTATTGTTTTTGTAGGATTCTGTGCACTCTCCGAGACTATTTTGTGTGAAGATCCAGCTAGGTCAAGAGTGTATAAACCAAACTATAAAAGAGCGTATTGAAAAACACGGAGTACTTGAATAATGATTCTTTTTGGATCCTAGTGTTTGAGATACAAGACGCATACATCAACTCTAAACCCATGAAGAAGATGAACAAAAGAGATGGGGATGTTAGTCGAAGTTTTTGGTTCGAAAAATTGGACATGTCTATATGGAGACATAGTATTTGGAATCGATAGGTTTGAGCAATCATGAAAATCCATGGTTACACAACGCCTTCTCCACTTCAAAACTACTCGAATTTCGATGTTGAACTCTTCAAACTAAATTGTGAAGTGATTAGAGGATATCAAGCTTGTTTAAGAATGTAATATCTATCCCACTCGCTCTAACCTCAAACCTATTGTTTTTGTAGGATTCAGTGCACTCTCCGAGACTCTTTTGTATGAAGATCCGGGTAGGTCAAGAGTGTATAAACCAAAATATAAAAGAGCGTATCGAAAAACACGGAGTACTTGAATAATGATTCTTTTTCGATCCTAGTGTTCGAGATACAAGACGCATACATAAACTCTAATCCCATGAAGAAGACGAACAAAAGAGATGGGGATGTTAGTCGATGTTTTTTGTTCGAAAAATTGGACTTGTCTATATGCATACATAGCATTTGGAATCGATAGGTTTGAGCAATCATGAAAATACATGGTTACACAACACCTTCTCCACCTCAAAACTACTCAAAATTTCAATGTTGAACTCTTCAAACTAAATTGTGAATTGATTAGAGGATATCAAGCTTGTTTAAGAATGTAATATATATCTCTCTCGCTCCAACCTCAAACCTATTGTTTTTGTAGAATTCGTGCACTCTTCGAGACTATTTTGTGTGAAGATCCGGCTAGGTCAAGAGTGTATAAACCAAAATATAAATGAGCGTATCGAAAAACACGGAGTACTTGAATAATGATTCTTTTTCGATCCTAGTGTTTGAGATACAAGACGCATACATCAACTTTAATCCCATGAAAAAGACGAACAAAAGAGATGGGGATGTTAGTCGAAGTTTTTGGTTCGAAAAATTGGACATGTCTATATGGAGACATAGTATTTGGAATCGATAGGTTTAAGCAATAATGAAAATCCATGGTTACACAACGCCTTCTCCACTTCAAAACTACTCACAATTTCGATGTTGAACTCTTCAAACTAAATTGTGAAGTGATTAGAGGATATCAAGATTGTTTAAGAATGTAATATCTATCTCACTCGCTCGAACCTCAAACCTATTGTTTTTGTAGGATTCTGTGCACTCTCCCAGACTATTTTGTATGAAGATCCAGCTAGGTCAAGAGTGTATAAACCAAAATACAAATGAGCGTATCGAAAAACACGGAGTACTTGAATAATGATTCTTTTTCGATCCTAGTGTTTGAGATACAAGACGCATACATCAACTCTAATCCCATGAAGAAGACGAACAAAAGAGATGGGGATGTTAGTCGATGTTTTTTGTTCGAAAAATTAGACTTGTCTATATGCATACATAGCATTTGGAATCAATAGGTTTGAGCAATCATGAAAATCCATGGTTACACAACACCTTCTCCACCTCAAAACTACTCAAAATTTCAATGTTGAACTCTTCAAACTAAATTGTGAATTGATTAGAGGATATCAAGCTTGTTTAAGAATGTAATATATATCTCTCTCGCTCTAACCTCAAACCTATTGTTTTTGTAGAATTCTGTGCACTCTTCGAGACTATTTTGTGTGAAGATCCGGCTAGGTCAAGAGTGTATAAACCAAAATATAAATGAGCGTATCGAAAAACACGGAGTACTTGAATAATGATTCTTTTTCGATCCTAGTGTTTGAGATACAAGACGCATACATCAACTTTAATCCCATGAAAAAGACGAACAAAAGAGATGGGGATGTTAGTCGAAGTTTTTGGTTCGAAAAATTGGACATGTCTATATGGAGACATAGTATTTGGAATCGATAGGTTTGAGCAATCATGAAAATCCATGGTTACACAACGCCTTCTCCACTTCAAAACTACTCATAATTTCGATGTTGAACTCTTCAAACTAAATTGTGAAGTGATTAGAGGATATCAAGATTGTTTAAGAATGTAATATCTATCTCACTCGCTCTAACCTCAAACCTATTGTTTTTGTAGGATTCGTGCACTCTCCCGTACTATTTTGTATGAAGATCCAGCTAGGTCAAGAGTGTATAAACCAAAATACAAATGAGCGTATCGAAAAACACGGAGTACTTGAATAATGATTCTTTTTCGATCCTAGTGTTTGAGATACAAGACGCATACATCAACTCTAATCCCATGAAGAAGATGAACAAAAGTGATGGGGATGTTAGTCGAAGTTTTTGGTTCGAAAAATTGGACATGTCTATATGGAGACATAGTATTTGGAATCGATAGGTTTGAGCAATCATGAAAATCCATGGTTACACAACGCCTTCTCCACTTCAAAACTACTTAGAATTTCTATGTTGAACTCTTCGAACTAAATTGTGAAGTGATTAGAGGATATCAAGCTTGTTTAAGAATGTAATATCTATCTCTCTCGCTCTAACCTCAAACCTATTGTTTTTGTAGAATTCTGTGCACTCTTCGAGACTATTTTGTGTGAAGATCCAGCTAGGTCAAGAGTGTATAAACCAAAATATAAATGAGCGTATCGAAAAACACGGAGTACTTGAATAATGATTCTTTTTCGATCCTAGTGTTTGAGATACAAGACGCATACATCAACTTTAATCCCATGAAGAAGACGAACAAAAGAGATGGGGATGTTAGTCGAAGTTTTTGGTTCGAAAAATTGGACATGTCTATATGGAGACATGGTATTTGGAATCGATAGGTTTGAGCAATCATGAAAATCCATGGTTACACAACGCCTTCTCCACTTCAAAACTACTCAGAATTTCGATGTTGAACTCTTCGAACTAAATTGTGAAGTGATTAGAGGATATCAAGCTTGTTTAAGAATGTAATATCTATCTCTCTCGCTCTAACCTCCCCCCCCCCCCCCCCCCCCCCCCCCCCCCCCCCCCCCCCCCCCCCCCCCCCCCCCCCCCCCCCCCCCCCCCCCCCCCCCCCCCCCCCCCCCCCCCCCCCCCCCCCCCCCCCCCCCCCCCCCCCCCCCCCCCCAAACCTATTGTTTTTGTAGGATTCTCGTGCACTCTCCGAGACTATTTTGTGTGAAGATCCGGAGTAGATCAAGAGTGTATAAACAAAAATATAAAAGAGCGTATCGAAAAACTCGGAGTACTTGAATAATGATTCTTTTTCGATCCTAGTGTTTGAGATACAAGACGCATACATCAACACTAATCCCATGAAGAAGACGATCAAAAGAGAAGGGGATGTTAGTCGAAGTTTTTGGTTCGATAAATTGGACATGTCTATATGGAGACATAGTATTTGGAATCCATAGGTTTGAGCAATCATGAAACTCCATGGTTACACAACGCCTTCTCCACTTGAAAACTACTCGCAGTTTCGATGTTGAACTCTTCAAACTAAATTGTGAAGTGCTTAGAGGATATCAAGCTTGTGTAAGAATGTAATATCTATCTCTATCGCCTAACCTAAAACCTAGTGTTTTTGTAGGATTAAATGCACTCTCCGAGACTCTTTTGTGTGAAGATCCGCTAGGTCATGAGAGTATAAACCAAAATATAAAAGAGCGTATCGAAAAACATCAAGTACTTGAATAAAGATTCTATTTCGATCCTAGTGTTTGAGATACAAGACGCATACATCAACTCTAATACCATGAAGAAGACGAACAAAACGGATGGGGATGTTAGTCGAAGTTTTTGGTTCGGAAAATTGGACATGTCTATATAGAGTCATAGTATTTGGAATCGATAGGTTTGAGCAATCATGAAAATCCATGGTTACACAACGCCTTCTCCACTCCAAAACTACTAAGAATTTCGATGTTGAACTCTTCGAACTAAATTGTGAAGTGATTAGAGGATATCAAGCTTGTTTAAGAATCTACTATCTATCTCTCTCGCTCTAGCCTCAAACCTATTGTTTTTGTAGGATTCTGTGCACTCTCCGAGACTCTTTTGTATGAAGATCCAGGTAGGTCAAGAGTGTATAAACCAAAATATAAAAGAGCGTATCGAAAAACACAGAGTACTTGAATAATGATTCTTTTTCGATCCTAGTGTTTGAGATACAAGACGCATACATCAACTCTAATCCCATGAAGAAGACGAACAAAAGAGATGGGGATGTTAGTCGAAGTTTTTGGTTCGATAAATTGGACATGTCTATATAGAGTCATAGTATTTGGAATCGATAGGTTTGAGCAATCATGAAAATCCATGGTTACACAACGCCTTCTCCACTCCAAAACTACTCAGAATTTCGATGTTGAACTCTTCGAACTAAATTGTGAAGTGATTAGAGGATATCAAGCTTGTTTAAGAATCTACTATCTATCTCTCTCGCTCTAACCTCAAACCTATTGTTTTTGTAGGATTCTCAGTGCACTCTCCAAGACTCTTTTGTATGAAGATCCGGGTAGGTCAAGACTGTATAAACAAAAATATAAAAGAGCGTATCGAAAAACTCGGAGTACTTGAATAATGATTCTTTTTCGATCCTAGTGTTTGAGATACAAGACGCATACATCAACACTAATCCCATGAAGAAGACGAACAAAAGAGATGGGGATGTTAGTCGAAGTTTTTTGTTCGAAAAATTGGACATGTCTATATGGAGACATAGTATTGGGAATCGATAGGTTTGAGCAATCATGAAAATCCATGGTTACACAATGCCTTCTCATCCTCAAAACTACTCGGAATTTCGATGTTGTACTCTTCAAACTAAATTATGAAGTGCTTAGAGGATATCAAGCTTGTGTAAGAATGTAATATCTATCTCTATCGCTCTAACCTAAAACCTAGTGTTTTTGTAGGATCGTGCACTCTCCGAGACTCTTTTGTGTGAAGATCCAGCTAGGTCATGAGAGTATAAACCAAAATATAAAAGAGCGTATCCAAAAACATCAAGTACTTGAATAAAGATTCTATTTCGATCCTAGTGTTTGAGATACAAGACGCATACATCAACTCTAATACCATGAAGAAGACGAACAAAACAGATGGGGATGTTAGTCGAAGTTTTTGGTTCGGAAAATTGGACATGTCTATATAGAGTCATAGTATTTGGAATCGATAGGTTTGAGCAATCATGAAAATCCATGGTTACACAACGCCTTCTCCACTCCAAAACTACTCGAATTTCGATGTTGAACTCTTCGAACTAAATTGTGAAGTGATTAGAGGATATCAAGCTTGTTTAAGAATCTACTATCTATCTCTCTCGCTCTAACCTCAAACCTATTGTTTTTGTAGGATTACGTGCACTCTCCGAGACTCTTTTGTATGAAGATCCGGTAGGTCAAGAGTGTATAAACCAAAATATAAAAGAGCGTATCGAAAAACACGGAGTACTTGAATAATGATTTTTTTCGATCCTAGTGTTTGAGATACAAGACGCATACATCAACTCTAATCCCATGAAGAAGACGAACAAAAGAGATGGGGATGTTAGTCGAAGTTTTTGGTTCGATAAATTGGAAATGTCTATATGGAGACATAGTATTTGGAATCGATAGGTTTGAGCAATCATGAAAATCCATGGTTACACAACGCCTTCTCCACTTAAAACTACTCGAGTTTCGATTTTGAACTCTTCAAACTAAATTGTGAAGTGATTAGAGGATATAAAGCTTGTTTAAGAATGTAATATCTATCTCTCTCGCTCTAAACTCAAACCTATTGTTTTTGTAGGATTCTCGTGCACTCTCCGAGACTCTTTTGTATGAAGATCCGAGTAGGTCAAGACTGTATAAACAAAAATATAAAAGAGCGTGTCGAAAAACATGGAGTACTTGAATAAGGATTGTTTTTCGATACTAGTGTTATAGATACAAGACGCATACATCAACTCTAATACCATGAAGAACACGAACAAAAGAGATGGGGATGTTAGTCGAAGTTTTTAGTTCGAAAAATTGGACATGTCTATATAGAGTCATAGTATTTGGAATCGATAGGTTTGAGCAATCATGAAAAACCATGGTTACACAATGCCTTCTCCACCTCAAAACTACTCGGAATTTCGATGTTGAACTCTTCAAACTAAATTGTGATGTGATTAGAGGATATCAAGCTTGTGTAAGAATGTAATATCTATCTCTATCGCTCTAACCTAAAACCTAGTGTTTTTGTAGGATTCCATGCACTCTCAGAGACTCTTTTGTGTGAAGATCCAGCTAGGTCATGAGTGTATAAACCAAAATATAAAAGAGCGTATCGAAAAACATCAAGTACTTGAATAAAGATTCTTTTTCGATCCTTGTGTTTGAGATACAAGACGCAAACATCAACTCTAATAGCATGAAGAAGACGAACAAAACAGATGGGGATGTTAGTCGAAGTTTTTGGTTCGGAAAATTGGACATGTCTATATAGAGTCATAGTATTTGGAATCGATAGGTTTGAGCAATCATGAAAATCCATGGTTACACAACGCCTTCTCCACTTCAAAACTACTCAGAATTTCGATGTTGAACTCTTCGAACTAAATTGTGAAGTGATTAGAGGATATCAAGCTTGTTTAAGAATGTAATATCTATCTCCCTCGCTCTAACCTCAAACCTAGTGTTTAGATACAAGACGCATACATCAACTCCAATACCATGGAGAACACGAACAAAAGAGATGGGGATGTTAGTCAAAATTTTTGGATTGGAAAATTGTACATGTCTATATAGAGTCATAGTATTTGGAATCGATAGGTTTCTGAAATCATGAAAATCCATGGTTACACAACGCCTTCTCCACCTCAAAACTACTCGGAATTACGATGTTGAACTCTTCAAACTAAATTGTGAAGTGATTAGAGGATATCAAGCTTGTGTAAGAATGTAATATCGATCTCTCTCGCTCTAACCTCAAACCTATTGTTTTTGTAGGATTCCGTGCACTCTCCGAGACTCGTTTTGTGTGAAGATCCGGCTAGGTCATGAGTGTATAAACCAAAATATAAAAGAGCGTATCGAAAAACACCAAGTACTTGAATAAAGATTCTTTTTCGATCTTAGTGGTTGAGATACAAGACGCATACATCAACTATAATACCATGAAGAAGACGAACAAAAGAGATCCGGATGTTAGTCGAAGTTTTTGGTTCGGAAGAATGGACATATCTATATAGAGTCATAGTATTTGGAATCGATAGGTTTGAGCTCCACCTCAAAATTACTAAGAATTTCGATGTTGAACTCTTCAAACTAAATTGTGAAGTGATTAAAGGATATCAAGCTTGTGTAAGAATGTAATATCTATATCTCTCGCTCTAACCTCAAACCTAGTCTTTTTGTAGGATTCCGTGCACTCTCCGAGACTCTTTTGTGTGAAGATCCGGAGTACGTGAAGAGTATATAAACAAAAATATAAAAGAGCGTATTGAAAAACACGAAATACTTGAATAATGATTCTTTTTTATCCTAGTGTTATAGATACAAGACGCATACATTAACTCTAATCCCGTGAATAAGACGAACAAAAGAGATGGGGATGTTAGTCGAAGTTTTTAGTTCGAAAAATTGGACATGTCTATATGCAAACATAGTATTTGGAATCGATAGTTTTCAGCAATCATGAAAATCCATGGTTACACAACACCTTCTCCACCTCAAAACTACTCAAAATTTCAATGTTCAACTCTTCACACTAAATTGTGAAGTGATTAGAGGATATCTAGCTTGTTTAAGAATGTAATATGTATATCTCTAGCTCTAACCTCAAACCTAGTGTTTTTGTAGGATTCTGTGCACTCTCCGAGACTCTTTTGTGTGAAGATCCAGGTACGTCAAGAGTGTATAAACAAAAATATAAAAGAGCGTATCGAAAAACACGAAATACTTGAATAATGATTCTTTTTCGATCCTAGTGTTATAGATACAAGACGGATACATTAACTCTAATCCCGTGAATAAGACGAAAAAAAAGAGATGGGGATGTTAGTCGAAGTTTTTAGTTCGAAAAATTGGACATGTCTATATCGAGTCATAGTATTTGGAATCGATAGGTTTGAGCAATCATGAAAAACCATGGTTACACAATGCCTTCTCATCCTCAAAACTACTCGAATTTCGATGTTGTACTCTTCAAACTAAATTATGAAGTGATTAGAGGATATCAAGCTTGTGTAAGAATGTAATATCTATATCTCTCGCTCTAACCTCAAACCTAGTGTTTTTGTAGGATCCCGTTTATTCTCCGAGACTCTTTTGTGTGAAAATCTAGGTACGTCAAGATTGTATAAACAAAAATATAAAAGAGCGTACCGAAAAAGACGAAGTACTTGAATAAAGATTCTTTTTCGATCGTAGTGTTTGAGATACAAGACGCATACATCAACTCTAATACCATGAAGAACACGAACAAAAGAGATGGGGATGTTAGTCGAAGTTTTTAGTTCGAAAAATTGGACATGTCTATATAGAGTCATAGTATTTGGAATCGATAGGTTTGAGAAATCATGAAAAACCATGGTTACACAATGCCTTCTCCACCTCAAAACTACTCAGAATTTCGATGTTGAACTCTTCAAACTAAATTGTGATGTGATTAGAGGATATCAAGCTTGTGTAAGAATGTAATATCTATCTCTATCGCTCTAACCTAAAACCTAGTGTTTTTGTAGGATTCCGTGCACTCTCCGAGACTCTTTCGTGTGAAGATCCAGCTAGGTCATGAGTGTATAAACCAAAATATAAAAGAGCGTATCGAAAAACACCAAGTACTTGAATAAAGATTCTTTTTCGATCTTAGTGGTTGAGATACAAGACGCATACATCAACTATAATACCATGAAGAAGACGAACAAAAGAGATGGGGATGTTAGTCGAAGTTTTTGATTCGAAAAATTGGACATGTCTATATAGAGTCATAGTATTTGGAATCGATAGGTTTGAGCAATCATGAAAATCCATGGTTACACAACACCTTCTCCACCTCAAAACTATTCGGAATTTCGATGTTGAACTCTTCAAACTAAATTGTGAAGTGATTAGAGGATATCAAGCTTGTGTAAGAATGTAATATCTATGTCTCTCGCTCTAACCTCAAACCTATTGTTTTTGTAGGATTCTCGTGCACTCTGCGAGACTCTTTTGTGTGAAGATCCAACTAGGTCATGAGTGTATAAACCAAAATATAAAAGAGCGTATCGAAAAACACCAAGTACTTGAATAAAGATTCTTTTTCGATCTTAGTGGTTGAGATACAAGACGCATACATCAACTATAATACCATGAAGAAGACGAACAAAAGAGATGGGGATGTTAGTCGAAGTTTTTGATTCGAAAAATTGGACATGTCTATATTGAGTCATAGTATTTGGAATCGATAGGTTTGAGCAATCATGAAAATCCATGGTTACACAACACCTTCTCCACCTCAAAACTATTCAGAATTTCGATGTTGAACTCTTCAAACTAAATTGTGAAGTGATTAGAGGATATCAAGCTTGTGTAAGAATGTAATATCTATGTCTCTCGCTCTAACCTCAAACCTATTGTTTTTGTAGGATTCTCGTGCACTCTCCGAGACTCTTTTGTGTAAAGATCCAGCTAGGTCATGAGTGTATAAACCAAAATATAAAAGAGCGTATCGAAAAACACCAAGTACTTGAATAATGATTCTTTTTTTATCCTAGTGTTATAGATACAAGACGCATACATTAACTCTAATCCCGTGAATAAGACGAACAAAAGAGATGGGGATGTTAGTCGAAGTTTTTAGTTCGAAAAATTGGACATGTCTATATGCAAACATAGTATTTGGAATCGATAGTTTTCAGCAATCATGAAAATCCATGGTTACACAACACCTTCTCCACCTTAAAACTACTCAAAATTTCAATGTTCAACTCTTCATACTAAATTGTGAAGTGATTAGAGGATATCAAGCTTGTTTAAGAATGTAATATGTATATCTCTAGCTCTAACCTCAAACCTAGTGTTTTTGTAGGATTCAAAGGCACTCTCCGAGACTCTTTTGTGTGAAGATCCAGGTACGTCGATAGAGTATTAACAAAAATATAAAAGAGCGTAACGAAAAATACGAAGTACTTGAATAATGATTCTTTTTCTATCCTAGTGTTTGAGATACAAGACGCATACATCAAATCTAATACCATGAAGAAGGCGAACAAAAGAGATGGGGATGTTAGTCGAAGTTTTTAGTTCGAAAAATTAGACATGTCTATATCGAGTCATAGTATTTGGAATCGATAGGTTTGAGCAATCATGAAAAACCATGGTTACACAATGCCTTCTCATCCTCAAAACTACTCAGAATTTCGATGTTGTACTCTTCAAACTAAATTATGAAGTGATTAGAGGATATCAAGCTTGTGTAAGAATGTAATATCTATATCTCTCGCTCTAACCTCAAACCTAGTGTTTTTGTAGGATCCCGTGCATTCTCCGAGACTCTTTTGTGTGAAAATCTAGGTACGTCAAGACCGTATAAACAAAAATATAAAAGAGCGTACCGAAAAAGACGAAGTACTTGAATAAAGATTCTTTTTCGATCGTAGTGTTTGAGATACAAGACGCATACATCAACTCTAATACCATGAAGAACACGAACAAAAGAGATGGGGATGTTAGTCGAAGTTTTTTGTTCGAAAAATTGGACATGTCTATATAGAGTCATAGTATTTGGAATCGATAGGTTTGAGCAATCATGAAAAACCATGGTTACACAATGCCTTCTCCACCTCAAAACTACTCGGAATTTCGATGTTGAACTCTTCAAACTAAATTGTGATGTGATTAGAGGATATCAAGCTTGTGTAAGAATGTAATATCTATCTCTATCGCTCTAACCTAAAACCTAGTGTTTTTGTAGGATTCGTGTGCTCTCTACGAGACTCTTTTGTGTGAAGATCCAGCTAGGTCATGAGTGTATAAACCAAAATATAAAAGAGCGTATCGAAAAACATCAAGTACTTGAATAAAGATTCTTTTTCGATCCTTGTGTTTGAGATACAAGACGCAAACATCAACTCTAATAGCATGAAGAAGACGAACAAAACAGATGGGGATGTTAGTCGAAGTTTTTGATTCGAAAAATTGGACATGTCTATATAGAGTCATAGTATTTGGAATCGATAGGTTTGAGCAATCATGAAAATCCATGGTTACACAACACCTTCTCCACCTCAAAACTATTCAGAATTTCGATGTTGAACTCTTCAAACTAAATTGTGAAATGATTAGAGGATATCAAGCTTGTGTAAGAATGTAATATCTATGTCTCTCGCTCTAACCTCAAACCTATTGTTTTTGTAGGATTCGTGCACTCTCTCGAGACTCTTTTGTGTGAAGATCCAGCTAGGTCATGAGTGTATAAACCAAAATATAAAAGAGCGTATCGAAAAACACCAAGTACTTGAATAAAGATTCTTTTTCGATCTTAGTGGTTGAGATACAAGACGCATACATCAACTATAATACCATGAAGAAGACGAACAAAAGAGATCCGGATGTTAGTCGAAGTTTTTGGTTCGGAAGAATGGACATATCTATATAGAGTCATAGTATTTGGAATCGATAGGTTTGAGCTCCACCTCAAAATTACTAAGAATTTCGATGTTGAACTCTTCAAACTAAATTGTGAAGTGATTAAAGGATATCAAGCTTGTGTAAGAATGTAATATCTATATCTCTCGCTCTAACCTCAAACCTAGTCTTTTTGTAGGATTCTGTGCACTCTCTGAGACTCTTTTGTGTGAAGATCCAGGTACGTGAAGAGTATATAAACAAAAATATAAAAGAGCGTATTGAAAAACACGAAATACTTGAATAATGATTCTTTTTTATCCTAGTGTTATAGATACAAGACACATACATTAACTCTAATCCCGTGAATAAGACGAACAAAAGAGATGGGGATGTTAGTCGAAGTTTTTAGTTCGAAAAATTGGACATGTCTATATGCAAACATAGTATTTGGAATCGATAGTTTTCGGCAATCATGAAAATCCATGGTTACACAACACCTTCTCCACCTCAAAACTACTCAAAATTTCAATGTTCAACTCTTCACACTAAATTGTGAAGTGATTAGAGGATATCTAGCTTGTTTAAGAATGTAATATGTATATCTCTAGCTCTAACCTCAAACCTAGTGTTTTTGTAGGATTCGTGCACTCTCCGAGACTCTTTTGTGTGAAGATCCGGGTACGTCAAGAGTGTATAAACAAAAATATAAAAGAGCGTATCGAAAAACACGAAATACTTGAATAATGATTCTTTTTCGATCCTAGTGTTATAGATACAAGACGGATACATTAACTCTAATCCCGTGAATAAGACGAAAAAAAGAGATGGGGATGTTAGTCGAAGTTTTTAGTTCGAAAAATTGGACATGTCTATATCGAGTCATAGTATTTGGAATCGATAGGTTTGAGCAATCATGAAAAACCATGGTTACACAATGCCTTCTCATCCTCAAAACTACTCAGAATTTCGATGTTGTACTCTTCAAACTAAATTATGAAGTGATTAGAGGATATCAAGCTTGTGTAAGAATGTAATATCTATATCTCTCGCTCTAACCTCAAACCTAGTGTTTTTGTAGGATCCTGTTTATTCTCCGAGACTCTTTTGTGTGAAAATCTAGGTACGTCAAGACTGTATAAACAAAAATATAAAAGAGCGTACCGAAAAAGACGAAGTACTTGAATAAAGATTCTTTTTCGATCGTAGTGTTTGAGATACAAGACGCATACATCAACTCTAATACCATGAAGAACACGAACAAAAGAGATGGGGATGTTAGTCGAAGTTTTTAGTTCGAAAAATTGGACATGTCTATATAGAGTCATAGTATTTGGAATCGATAGGTTTGAGAAATCATGAAAAACCATGGTTACACAATGCCTTCTCCACCTCAAAACTACTCAGAATTTCGATGTTGAACTCTTCAAACTAAATTGTGATGTGATTAGAGGATATCAAGCTTGTGTAAGAATGTAATATCTATCTCTATCGCTCTAACCTAAAACCTAGTGTTTTTGTAGGATTCCGTGCACTCTCCGAGACTCTTTCGTGTGAAGATCCAAGCTAGGTCATGAGTGTATAAACCAAAATATAAAAGAGCGTATCGAAAAACACCAAGTACTTGAATAAAGATTCTTTTTCGATCTTAGTGGTTGAGATACAAGACGCATACATCAACTATAATACCATGAAGAAGACGAACAAAAGAGATGGGGATGTTAGTCGAAGTTTTTGATTCGAAAAATTGGACATGTCTATATAGAGTCATAGTATTTGGAATCGATAGGTTTGAGCAATCATGAAAATCCATGGTTACACAACACCTTCTCCACCTCAAAACTATTCGAATTTCGATGTTGAACTCTTCAAACTAAATTGTGAAGTGATTAGAGGATATCAAGCTTGTGTAAGAATGTAATATCTATGTCTCTCGCTCTAACCTCAAACCTATTGTTTTTGTAGGATTCGTGCACTCTCCGAGACTCTTTTGTGTGAAGATCCAACTAGGTCATGAGTGTATAAACCAAAATATAAAAGAGCGTATCGAAAAACACCAAGTACTTGAATAAAGATTCTTTTTCGATCTTAGTGGTTGAGATACAAGACGCATACATCAACTATAATACCATGAAGAAGACGAACAAAAGAGATGGGGATGTTAGTCGAAGTTTTTGATTCGAAAAATTGGACATGTCTATATTGAGTCATAGTATTTGGAATCGATAGGTTTGAGCAATCATGAAAATCCATGGTTACACAACACCTTCTCCACCTCAAAACTATTCGAAATTTCGATGTTGAACTCTTCAAACTAAATTGTGAAGTGATTAGAGGATATCAAGCTTGTGTAAGAATGTAATATCTATGTCTCTCGCTCTAACCTCAAACCTATTGTTTTTGTAGGATTCTCGTGCACTCTGCGAGACTCTTTTGTGTAAAGATCCGGCTAGGTCATGAGTGTATAAACCAAAATATAAAAGAGCGTATCGAAAAACACCAAGTACTTGAATAATGATTCTTTTTTTATCCTAGTGTTATAGATACAAGACGCATACATTAACTCTAATCCCGTGAATAAGACGAACAAAAGAGATGGGGATGTTAGTCGAAGTTTTTAGTTCGAAAAATTGGACATGTCTATATGCAAACATAGTATTTGGAATCGATAGTTTTCAGCAATCATGAAAATCCATGGTTACACAACACCTTCTCCACCTTAAAACTACTCAAAATTTCAATGTTCAACTCTTCATACTAAATTGTGAAGTGATTAGAGGATATCAAGCTTGTTTAAGAATGTAATATGTATATCTCTAGCTCTAACCTCAAACCTAGTGTTTTTGTAGGATTCAGTGCACTCTCCGAGACTCTTTTGTGTGAAGATCCAGGTACGTCGATAGAGTATTAACAAAAATATAAAAGAGCGTAACGAAAAATACGAAGTACTTGAATAATGATTCTTTTTCTATCCTAGTGTTTGAGATACAAGACGCATACATCAAATCTAATACCATGAAGAAGGCGAACAAAAGAGATGGGGATGTTAGTCGAAGTTTTTAGTTCGAAAAATTAGACATGTCTATATCGAGTCATAGTATTTGGAATCGATAGGTTTGAGCAATCATGAAAAACCATGGTTACACAATGCCTTCTCATCCTCAAAACTACTCAGAATTTCGATGTTGTACTCTTCAAACTAAATTATGAAGTGATTAGAGGATATCAAGCTTGTGTAAGAATGTAATATCTATATCTCTCGCTCTAACCTCAAACCTAGTGTTTTTGTAGGATCCTGTGCATTCTCCGAGACTCTTTTGTGTGAAAATCTAGGTACGTCAAGACTGTATAAACAAAAATATAAAAGAGCGTACCGAAAAAGACGAAGTACTTGAATAAAGATTCTTTTTCGATCGTAGTGTTTGAGATACAAGACGCATACATCAACTCTAATACCATGAAGAACACGAACAAAAGAGATGGGGATGTTAGTCGAAGTTTTTTGTTCGAAAAATTGGACATGTCTATATAGAGTCATAGTATTTGGAATCGATAGGTTTGAGCAATCATGAAAAACCATGGTTACACAATGCCTTCTCCACCTCAAAACTACTCAGAATTTCGATGTTGAACTCTTCAAACTAAATTGTGATGTGATTAGAGGATATCAAGCTTGTGTAAGAATGTAATATCTATCTCCATCGCTCTAACCTAAAACCTAGTGTTTTTGTAGGATTCTGTGCACTCTCTGAGACTCTTTTGTGTGAAGATCCAGCTAGGTCATGAGTGTATAAACCAAAATATAAAAGAGCGTATCGAAAAACATCAAGTACTTGAATAAAGATTCTTTTTCGATCCTTGTGTTTGAGATACAAGACGCAAACATCAACTCTAATAGCATGAAGAAGACGAACAAAACAGATGGGGATGTTAGTCGAAGTTTTTGGTTTGGAAAATTGGACATGTCTATATAGAGTCATAGTATTTGGAATAGATAGGTTTGAGCAATCATGAAAATCCATGGTTACACAACGCCTTCTCCACTTCAAAACTACTCAGAATTTCGATGTTGAACTCTTCGAACTAAATTGTGAAGTGATTAGAGGATATCAAGCTTGTTTAAGAATGTAATATCTATCTCCCTCGCTCTAACCTCAAACCTAGTGTTTAGATACAAGACGCATACATCAACTCTAATACCATGGAGAACACGAACAAAAGAGATGGGGATGTTAGTCAAAATTTTTGGATTGGAAAATTGTACATGTCTATATAGAGTCATAGTATTTGGAATCGATAGGTTTGAGAAATCATAAAAATCCATGGTTACACAACGCCTTCTCCACCTCAAAACTACTCAGAATTACGATGTTGAACTCTTCAAACTAAATTGTGAAGTGATTAGAGGATATCAAGCTTGTGTAAGAATGTAATATCAATCTCTCTCGCTCTAACCTCAAACCTATTGTTTTTGTAGGATTCTGTGCACTCTCCGAGACTGTTTTGTGTGAAGATCCAGCTAGGTCATGAGTGTATAAACCAAAATATAAAAGAGCGTATCGAAAAACACCAAGTACTTGAATAAAGATTCTTTTTCGATCCTAGTGTTTGAGATACAAGACGCATACATCAACTCTAATACCATGAAGAAGACGAACAAAAGAGATGGGGATGTTAGTCGAAGTTTTTAATTCGAAAAATTGGACATGTCTATATAGAGTCATAGTATTTGGAATCGATAGGTTTGAGCAATCATGAAAATCCATGGTTACACAACACCTTCTCCACCTCAAAACTATTCAGAATTTCGATGTTAAACTCTTCAAACTAAATTGTGAAGTGATTAGAGGATATCAAGCTTGTGTAAGAATGTAATATCTATGTCTCTCGCTCTAGCCTCAAACCTATTGTTTTTGTAGGATTCTGTGCACTCTCTGAGACTCTTTTGTGTGAAGATCCAGCTAGGTCATGAGTGTATAAACCAAAATATAAAAGAGCGTACTGAAAAACACGAAGTACTTGAATAAAGATTCTTTTTCGATCGTAGTGTTTGAGATACAAGACGCATACATCAACTCTAATACCATGAAGAAGACGAACAAAAGAGATCCGGATGTTAGTCGAAGTTTTTGGTTCGGAAGAATGGACATATCTATATAGAGTCATAGTATTTGGAATCGATAGGTTTGAGCAATCATGAAAATCCATGGTTACACAACACCTTCTCCACCTCAAAACTACTCAGAATTTCGATGTTGAACTCTTCAAACTAAATTGTGAAGTGATTAGAGGATATCAAGCTTGTTTAAGAATGTAATATCTATATCTCTCGCTCTAACCTCAAACCTAGTGTTTTTGTAGGATTCTGTGCACTCTCCGAGACTCTTTTGTGTGAAGATCCAGGTACGTCAAGAGTGTATAAACAAAAATATAAAAGAGCGTATCGAAAAACATGAAATACTTGAATAATGATTCTTTTTCGATCCTAGTGTTTTAGATACAAGCTGCATACATCAAATTTAATACCATGAAGAAGACGAACAAAAGAGATGGGGATGTTAGTCGAAGTTTTTGGTTCGAAAAGTTGGACATGTCTATATGAAGACATAATATTTGGAATCGATAGGTTTGAGCAATCATGAAAATCCATGGTTACACAACACCTTCTCCACCAAAAAACTACTCAGAATTTCGATGTTGAACTCTTCAAACTAAATTGTGAAGTGATTAGAGGAAATCAAGCTTTGTTTAAGAATGTAATATCTATCTCTCTCGCTCTAACCTCAAACCTAGTGTTTTTGTAGGATCTGTGCATTCTCCGAGACTCTTTTGTGTGAAAATCCGGTACGTCAAGACTGTATAAACAAAAATATAAAAGAGCGTACCGAAAAACACGAAGTACTTGAATAAAGATTCTTTTTCGATCGTAGTGTTTGAGATACAAGACGCATACATCAACTCTAATACCATGAAGAAGACGAACAAAAGAGATCGGGATGTTAGTCGAAGTTTTTGGTTCGGAAGATTGGACATATCTATATAGAGTCATAATATTTGGAATCGATAGGTTTGAGCAATCATGAAAATCCATGGTTACACAACACCTTCTCCACCTCAAAACTACTCAGAATTTCGATGTTGAACTCTTCAAACTAAATTGTGAAGTGATTAGAGGATATCAAGCTTGTTTAAGAATGTAATATCTATATCTCTCGCTCTAACCTCAAACCTAGTGTTTTTGTAGGATTCTCGTGCACTCTCCGAGACTCGTTTTGTGTGAAGATCCGGCTAGGTCAAGAGTGTATAAACAAAAATATAAAAGAGCGTATCGAAAAACACGAAATACTTGAATAATGATTCTTTTTCGATCCTAGTGTTTTAGATACAAGCTGCATACATCAAATTTAATACCATGAAGAAGACGAACAAAAGAGATGGGGATGTTAGTCGAAGTTTTTGGTTCGAAAAGTTGGACATGTCTATATGAAGACATAATATTTGGAATCGATAGGTTTGAGCAATCATGAAAATCCATGGTTACACAACACCTTCTCCACCAAAAAACTACTCAGAATTTCGATGTTGAACTCTTCAAACTAAATTGTGAAGTGATTAGAGGATATCAAGCTTGTTTAAGAATGTAATATGTATATCTCTAGCTCTAACCTCAAACCTAGTGTTTTTGTAGGATTCTGTGCACTCTCCGAGACTCGTTTGTGTGAAGATCCAGGTACGTCAAGAGTGTATAAACAAAAATATAAAAGAGCGTATCGAAAAACACGAAATACTTGAATGATGATTCTTTTTCGATCCTAGTGTTATAGATACAAGACGCATACATTAACTCTAATCCCGTGAAAAAGACGAACAAAAGAAATGGGGATGTTAGTCGAAGTTTTTAGTTCGAAAAATTGGACATGTCTATATCGAGTGATAGTATTTGGAATCGATAGGTTTGAGCAATCATGAAAAACCATGGTTACACAATGCCTTCTCATCCTCAAAACTACTCAGAATTTCGATGTTGTACTCTTCAAACTAAATTATGAAGTGATTAGAGGATATCAAGCTTGTGTAAGAATGTAATATCTATATCTCTCGCTCTAACCTCACACCTAGTGTTTTTGTAGGATTCTGTGCACTCTCCGAGACTCTTTTGTGTGAAGATCCAGGTACGTCAAGAGTGTATAAACAAAAATATAAAAGAGTGTATCGAAAAACACGAAATACTTGAATAATGATTCTTTTTCGATCCTAGTGTTTGAGATACAAGACGCATACATCAACTCTAATACCATGAAGAAGACGAACAAAAGAGATCGGGATGTTAGTCGAAATTTTTTGTTCGTAAGATTGGACATATCTATATAGAGTCATAATATTTGGAATCGATAGGTTTGAGAAATCATGAAAATCCATGGTTACAAAACACCTTCTCCACCTCAAAACTACTCAGAATTTTGATGTTGAACTCTTCAAACTAAATTGTGAAGTGATTAGAGGATATCAAGCTTGTTTAAGAATGTAATATCTATATCTCTCGCTCTAACCTCAAACCTAGTGTTTTTGTAGGATTCTGTGCACTCTCCGAGACTCTTTTGTGTGAAGATCCAGGTACGTCAAGAGTGTGTAAACAAAAATATAAAAGAGCGTATCGAAAAAGACGAAATACTTGAATAATGATTCTTTTTCGATCCTAGTGTTTGAGATACAAGCTGCATACATCAATTTTAATACCATGAAGAAGACGAACAAAAGAGATGGGGATGTTAGTCGAAGTTTTTGGTTAGAAAAATTGGACATGTCTATATGGAGACATAATATTTGGAATCGATAGGTTTGAGCAATCATGAAAATCCATGGTTACACAACACCTTCTCCACCTCAAAACTACTCAGAATTTCGATGTTGAACTCTTCAAACTAAATTGTGAAGTGATTAGAGGATATCAAGCTTGTTTAAGAATGTAATATGTATATCTCTCGCTCTAACCTCAAACCTAGTGTTTTTGTAGGATTTTGTGCACTTTCCGAGACTCTTTTGTGTGAAGATCCAGGTACGTCAAGAGTGTATAAACAAAAATATAAAAGAGCGTATCGAAAAACACCAAGTACTTGAATAAAGATTCTTTTTCGATCGTAGTGTTTGATATACAAGACGCATACATCAACTCTAATACCATGAAGAAGACGAACAAAAGAGATCGGGATGTTAGTCGAAGTTTTTGGTTCGGAAGATTGGACATGTCTATATAGAATCATAGTATTTGGAATCGATAGGTTTGAGCAATCATGAAAATCCATGGTTACACAACACCTTCTCCACCTCAAAACTACTCAGAATTTCGATGTTGAACTCTTCAAACTAAATTGTGAAGTGATTAGAGGATATCAAGCTTGTGTAAAAATGTAATATCTATCTCTCTCGCTCTAACCTCAAACCTATCGTTTTTGTAGGATTCTGTGCACTCTTTGAGACTCTTTTGTGTGAAGATCCAACTAGGTCATGAGTGTATAAACCAAAATATAAAAGAGCGTATCGAAAAACACCAAACACTTGAATAAAGATTCTTTTTCGATCCTAGTGTTTGAGATACAAGACGCATACATCAACTCTAATACCATGAAGAAGACGAACAATAGAGATTGGGATGTTAGTCGAAGTTTTTGGTTCGGAAGATTCTACATATCTATATAGAGTCATAGTATTTGGAATCGATTGGTTTGAGCAATCATGAAAATCCATGGTTACACAACACCTTCTCCGCCTCAAAACTACTCAGAATTTCGATGTTGAACTCTTCAAACTAAATTGTGAAGTGATTAGAGGATATCAAGCTTGTTTAAGAATGTAATATCTATATCTCTCGCTCTAACCTCAAACCTAGTGTTTTTGTAGGATTCTGTACATTCTCCGAGACTCTTTTGTATGAAGATCAAGGTATGTCAAGACTCGTATAAACTAAAATATAAAAGAGCGTATCGAAAGACACGAAGTACTTGAATAATGATTCTTTTTCGATCCTAGTGTTTGAGATACAAGACACATACAACAACTCTAATAGAATGAAGAACACGAACAAAGGAGATGGGGATGTTAGTCGAAGTTTTTGGTTCGAAAAATTGGACATGTCTATATAGAGTGATAGTATTTGGAATCGATAGGTTTGAGCAATCATGAAAATCCATGGTTACACAACGTCTTCTCCACCTCAAAACTACTCGGAATTTCGATGTTGAACTCTTCAAACTAAATTGTGAAGTGATTAGAGGATATCAAGCTTGCGTAAGAATATAATATCTATCTCTCTCGCTCTAACCTCAAACCTATTGTTTTTGTAGGATTTTGTGCACTCACAGAGAATCTTTTGTGTGAAGATCCAGCTAGGTCATGACTGTATAAACCAAAATATAAAAGAGCGTATCGAAAAACACCAAATACTTGAATAAAGATTCTTTTTCGATCCTAGTGTTTGAGATACAAGACGCATACATCAACTCTAATACCATGAAGAAGACGAACAATAGAGATTGGGATGTTAGTCGAAGTTTTTGGTTCGGAAGATTCTACATATCTATATAGAGTCATAGTATTTGGAATCGATTGGTTTGAGCAATCATGAAAATCCATGGTTACACAACACCTTCTCCGCCTCAAAACTACTCGAAATTTCGATGTTGAACTCTTCAAACTAAATTGTGAAGTGATTAGAGGATATCAAGCTTGTTTAAGAATGTAATATCTATATCTCTCGCTCTAACCTCAAACCTAGTGTTTTTGTAGGATTCTCGTACATTCTCCGAGACTCTTTTGTATGAAGATCAAGGTATGTCAAGACTGTATAAACTAAAATATAAAAGAGCGTATCGAAAGACACGAAGTACTTGAATAATGATTCTTTTTCGATCCTAGTGTTTGAGATACAAGACACATACAACAACTCTAATAGAATGAAGAACACGAACAAAGGAGATGGGGATGTTAGTCGAAGTTTTTGGTTCGAAAAATTGGACATGTCTATATAGAGTGATAGTATTTGGAATCGATAGGTTTGAGCAATCATGAAAATCCATGGTTACACAACGTCTTCTCCACCTCAAAACTACTCGGAATTTCGATGTTGAACTCTTCAAACTAAATTGTGAAGTGATTAGAGGATATCAAGCTTGCGTAAGAATATAATATCTATCTCTCTCGCTCTAACCTCAAACCTATTGTTTTTGTAGGATTTTGTGCACTCACAGAGAATCTTTTGTGTGAAGATCCAGCTAGGTCATGATCGTATAAACCAAAATATAAAAGAGCGTATCGAAAAACACCAAATACTTGAATAAAGATTCTTTTTCGATCCTAGTGTTTGAGATACAAGACGCATACATCAACTCTAATACCATGAAGAAGACGAACAAAAGAGATTGGGATGTTAGTCGAAGTTTTTGGTTCGGAAGATTCTACATATCTATATAGAGTCATAGTATTTGGAATCGATAGGTTTGAGCAATCATGAAAATCCATGGTTACACAACACCTTCTCCACCTCAAAACTACTCAGAATTTCGATGTTGAACTCTTCAAACTAAATTGTGAAGTGATTAGAGGATATCAAGCTTGTTTCAGAATGTAATATCTATATCTCTCGCTCTAACCTCAAACCTAGTGTTTTGGTAGGATTCTGTACATTCTCCGAGACTCTTTTGTATGAAGATCAAGGTATGTCAAGACCGTATAAACTAAAATATAAAAGAGCGTATCGAAAGACACGAAGTACTTGAATAATGATTCTTTTTCGATCCTAGTGTTTGAGATACAAGACACATACAACAACTCTAATAGAATGAAGAACACGAACAAAGGAGATGGGGATGTTAGTCGAAGTTTTTGGTTCGAAAAATTGGACATGTCTATATAGAGTGATAGTATTTGGAATCGATAGGTTTGAGCAATCATGAAAATCCATGGTTACACAACGTCTTGTCCACCTCAAAACTACTCGGAATTTCGATGTTGAACTCTTCAAACTTAATTGTGAAGTGATTATAGGATATCAAGCTTGTGTAAGAATGTAATATCTATGTCTCTCGCTTTAACCTCAACCCTATTGTTTTTGTAGGATTCTGTGCACTCTCCGAGACTCTTATGTGTGAAGATCAAGCTAGGTCATGAGTTTATAAACCAAAATATAAAAGAGCGTATCGAAAAACACCAAATACTTGAATAAAGATTCTTTTTCGATCCTAGTGTTTGAGATACAAGACGCATACATCAACTCTAATACCATGAAGAAGACGAACAAAAGAGATTGGGATGTTAGTCGAAGTTTTTGGTTCGGAAGATTCTACATATCTATATAGAGTCATAGTATTTGGAATCGATAGGTTTGAGCAATCATGAAAATCCATGGTTACACAACACCTTCTCCACCACAAAACTACTCGAATTTCGATGTTGAACTCTTCAAACTAAATTGTGAAGTGATTAGAGGATATCAAGCTTGTTTAAGAATGTAATATCTATATCTCTCGCTCTAACCTCAAACCTAGTGTTTTTGTAGGATTCTGTACATTCTCCGAGACTCTTTTGTATGAAGATCAAGGTATGTCAAGACTGTATAAACTAAAATATAAAAGAGCGTATCGAAAGACACGAAGTACTTGAATAATGATTCTTTTTCGATCCTAGTGTTTGAGATACAAGACACATACAACAACTCTAATAGAATGAAGAACACGAACAAAGGAGATGGGGATGTTAGTCGAAGTTTTTGGTTCGAAAAATTGGACATGTCTATATAGAGTGATAGTATTTGGAATCGATAGGTTTGAGCAATCATGAAAATCCATGGTTACACAACGTCTTCTCCACCTCAAAACTACTCGGAATTTCGATGTTGAACTCTTCAAACTTAATTGTGAAGTGATTAGAGGATATCAAGCTTGTGTAAGAATGTAATATCTATGTCTCTCGCTTTAACCTCAACCCTATTGTTTTTGTAGGATTCGTGCACTCTCCGAGACTCTTTTGTGTGAAGATCAAGCTAGGTCATGAGTGTATAAACCAAAATATAAAAGAGCGTATCGAAAAACACCAAATACTTGAATAAAGATTCTTTTTCGATCCTAGTGTTTGAGATACAAGACGCATACATCAACTCTAATACCATGAAGAAGACGAACAAAAGAGATTGGGATGTTAGTCGAAGTTTTTGGTTCGGAAGATTCTACATATCTATATAGAGTCATAGTATTTGGAATCGATAGGTTTGAGCAATCATGAAAATCCATGGTTACACAACACCTTCTCCACCACAAAACTACTCGGAATTTCGATGTTGAACTCTTCAAACTAAATTGTGAAGTGATTAGAGGATATCAAGCTTGTTTAAGAATGTAATATCTATATCTCTCGCTCTAACCTCAAACCTAGTGTTTTTGTAGGATTCGTACATTCTCCGAGACTCTTTTGTATGAAGATCAAGGTATGTCAAGACTGTATAAACTAAAATATAAAAGAGCGTATCGAAAGACACGAAGTACTTGAATAATGATTCTTTTTCGATCCTAGTGTTTGAGATACAAGACACATACAACAACTCTAATAGAATGAAGAACACGAACAAAGGAGATGGGGATGTTAGTCGAAGTTTTTGGTTCAAAAAATTGGACATGTCTATATAGAGTGATAGTATTTGGAATCGATAGGTTTGAGCAATCATGAAAATCCATGGTTACACAACGTCTTCTCCACCTCAAAACTACTCGGAATTTCGATGTTGAACTCTTCAAACTTAATTGTGAAGTGATTAGAGGATATCAAGCTTGTGTAAGAAAGTAATATCTATGTCTCTCGCTTTAACCTCAACCCTATTGTTTTTGTAGGATTCTGTGCACTCTCCGAGACTCTTTTGTGTGAAGATCAAGCTAGGTCATGAGTGTATAAACCAAAATATAAAAGAGCGTATCGAAAAACACCAAATACTTGAATAAAGATTCTTTTTCGATCCTAGTGTTTGAGATACAAGACACATACAGCAACTCTAATAGAATGAAGAACACGAACAAAGGAGATGGGGATGTTAGTCGAAGTTTTTGGTTCAAAAAATTGGACATGTCTATATAGAGTGATAGTATTTGGAATCGATAAGTTTGAGCAATCATGAAAATCCATGGTTACACAACGTCTTCTCCACCTCAAAACTACTCGGAATTTCGAAGTTGAACTCTTGAAACTAAATTGTGAAGTGATTAGAGGATATCAAGCTTGTTTAAGAATGTAATATCTATATCTCTCGCTCTAACCTCAAACCTAGTGTTTTTGTAGGATTACGTACATTCTCCGAGACTCTTTTGTATAAAGATCAAGGTATGTCAAGAGCGTATAAACTAAAATATAAAAGAGCGTATCGAAAGACACGAAGTACTTGAATAATGATTCTTTTTCGATCCTAGTGTTTGAGATACAAGACACATACAGCAACTCTAATAGAATGAAGAACACGAACAAAGGAGATGGGGATGTTAGTCGAAGTTGTTGGTTCGAAAAATTGGACATGTCTATATAGAGTGATAGTATTTGGAATCGATAGGTTTGAGCAATCATGAAAATCCATGGTTACACAACGTCTTCTCCACCTCAAAACTACTCGGAATTTCGATGTTGAACTCTTCAAACTTAATTGTGAAGTGATTAGAGGATATCAAGCTTGTGTAAGAATGTAATATCTATGTCTCTCGCTTTAACCTCAACCCTATTGTTTTTGTAGGATTCGTGCACTCTCCGAGACTCTTTTGTGTGAAGATCAAGCTAGGTCATGAGTGTATAAACCAAAATATAAAAGAGCGTATCGAAAAACACCAAATACTTGAATAAAGATTCTTTTTCGATCCTAGTGTTTGAGATACAAGACGCATTTATCAACTCTAATACCATGAAGAAGACGAACAAAAGAGATTGGGATGTTAGTCGAAGTTTTTGGTTCGGAAGATTCTACATATCTATATAGAGTCATAGTATTTGGAATCGATAGGTTTGAGCAATCATGAAAATCCATGGTTACACAACACCTTCTCCACCACAAAACTACTCGGAATTTCGATGTTGAACTCTTCAAACTAAATTGTGAAGTGATTAGAGGATATCAAGCTTGTTTAAGAATGTAATATCTATATCTCTCGCTCTAACCTCAAACCTAGTGTTTTTGTAGGATTCTTGTACATTCTCCGAGACTCTTTTGTATGAAGATCAAGGTATGTCAAGACTGTATAAACTAAAATATAAAAGAGCGTATCGAAAGACACGAAGTACTTGAATAATGATTCTTTTTCGATCCTAGTGTTTGAGATACAAGACACATACAGCAACTCTAATAGAATGAAGAACACGAACAAAGGAGATGGGGATGTTAGTCGAAGTTTTTGGTTCGAAAAATTGGACATGTCTATATAGAGTGATAGTATTTGGAATCGATAAGTTTGAGCAATCATGAAAATCCATGGTTACACAACGTCTTCTCCACCTCAAAACTACTCGGAATTTCGATGTTGAACTCTTCAAACTTAATTGTGAAGTGATTAGAGGATATCAAGCTTGTGTAAGAAAGTAATATCTATGTCTCTCGCTTTAACCTCAACCCTATTGTTTTTGTAGGATTCTCGTGCACTCTCCGAGACTCTTTTGTGTGAAGATCAAGCTAGGTCATGAGTGTATAAACCAAAATATAAAAGAGCGTATCGAAAAACACCAAATACTTGAATAAAGATTCTTTTTCGATCCTAGTGTTTGAGATACAAGACACATACAACAACTCTAATAGAATGAAGAACACGAACAAAGGAGATGGGGATGTTAGTCGAAGTTTTTGGTTCGAAAAATTGGACATGTCTATATAGAGTGATAGTATTTGGAATCGATAGGTTTGAGCAATCATGAAAATCCATGGTTACACAACGTCTTCTCCACCTCAAAACTACTCGGAATTTCGATGTTGAACTCTTCAAACTTAATTGTGAAGTGATTAGAGGATATCAAGCTTGTGTAAGAATGTAATATCTATGTCTCTCGCTTTAACCTCAACCCTATTGTTTTTGTAGGATTCGTGCACTCTCCGAGACTCTTTTGTGTGAAGATCAAGCTAGGTCATGAGTGTATAAACCAAAATATAAAAGAGCGTATCGAAAAACACCAAATACTTGAATAAAGATTCTTTTTCGATCCTAGTGTTTGAGATACAAGACGCATTTATCAACTCTAATACCATGAAGAAGACGAACAAAAGAGATTGGGATGTTAGTCGAAGTTTTTGGTTCGGAAGATTCTACATATCTATATAGAGTCATAGTATTTGGAATCGATAGGTTTGAGCAATCATGAAAATCCATGGTTACACAACACCTTCTCCACCACAAAACTACTCGAAATTTCGATGTTGAACTCTTCAAACTAAATTGTGAAGTGATTAGAGGATATCAAGCTTGTTTAAGAATGTAATATCTATATCTCTCGCTCTAACCTCAAACCTAGTGTTTTTGTAGGATTACGTACATTCTCCGAGACTCTTTTGTATGAAGATCAAGGTATGTCAAGACTTGTATAAACTAAAATATAAAAGAGCGTATCGAAAGACACGAAGTACTTGAATAATGATTCTTTTTCGATCCTAGTGTTTGAGATACAAGACACATACAGCAACTCTAATAGAATGAAGAACACGAACAAAGGAGATGGGGATGTTAGTCGAAGTTTTTGGTTCGAAAAATTGGACATGTCTATATAGAGTGATAGTATTTGGAATCGATAAGTTTGAGCAATCATGAAAATCCATGGTTACACAACGTCTTCTCCACCTCAAAACTACTCGGAATTTCGATGTTGAACTCTTCAAACTTAATTGTGAAGTGATTAGAGGATATCAAGCTTGTGTAAGAAAGTAATATCTATGTCTCTCGCTTTAACCTCAACCCTATTGTTTTTGTAGGATTCTTGTGCACTCTCCGAGACTCTTTTGTGTGAAGATCAAGCTAGGTCATGAGTGTATAAACCAAAATATAAAAGAGCGTATCGAAAAACACCAAATACTTGAATAAAGATTCTTTTTCGATCCTAGTGTTTGAGATACAAGACACATACGGCAACTCTAATAGAATGAAGAACACGAACAAAGGAGATGGGGATGTTAGTCGAAGTTTTTGGTTCGAAAAATTGGACATGTCTATATAGAGTGATAGTATTTGGAATCGATAGGTTTGAGCAATCATGAAAATCCATGGTTACACAACGTCTTCTCCACCTCAAAACTACTCGGAATTTCGATGTTGAACTCTTCAAACTTAATTGTGAAGTGATTAGAGGATATCAAGCTTGTGTAAGAATGTAATATCTATGTCTCTCGCTTTAACCTCAACCCTATTGTTTTTGTAGGATTCTGTGCACTCTCCGAGACTCTTTTGTGTGAAGATCAAGCTAGGTCATGAGTGTATAAACCAAAATATAAAAGAGCGTATCGAAAAACACCAAATACTTGAATAAAGATTCTTTTTCGATCCTAGTGTTTGAGATACAAGACGCATTTATCAACTCTAATACCATGAAGAAGACGAACAAAAGAGATTGGGATGTTAGTCGAAGTTTTTGGTTCGGAAGATTCTACATATCTATATAGAGTCATAGTATTTGGAATCGATAGGTTTGAGCAATCATGAAAATCCATGGTTACACAACACCTTCTCCACCACAAAACTACTCGGAATTTCGATGTTGAACTCTTCAAACTAAATTGTGAAGTGATTAGAGGATATCAAGCTTGTTTAAGAATGTAATATCTATATCTCTCGCTCTAACCTCAAACCTAGTGTTTTTGTAGGATTCGATACATTCTCCGAGACTCTTTTGTATGAAGATCAAGGTATGTCAAGACTGTATAAACTAAAATATAAAAGAGCGTATCGAAAGACACGAAGTACTTGAATAATGATTCTTTTTCGATCCTAGTGTTTGAGATACAAGACACATACAGCAACTCTAATAGAATGAAGAACACGAACAAAGGAGATGGGGATGTTAGTCGAAGTTTTTGGTTCGAAAAATTGGACATGTCTATATAGAGTGATAGTATTTGGAATCGATAAGTTTGAGCAATCATGAAAATCCATGGTTACACAACGTCTTCTCCACCTCAAAACTACTCGGAATTTCGATGTTGAACTCTTCAAACTTAATTGTGAAGTGATTAGAGGATATCAAGCTTGTGTAAGAAAGTAATATCTATGTCTCTCGCTTTAACCTCAACCCTATTGTTTTTGTAGGATTCCGTGCACTCTCCGAGACTCTTTTGTGTGAAGATCAAGCTAGGTCATGAGTGTATAAACCAAAATATAAAAGAGCGTATCGAAAAACACCAAATACTTGAATAAAGATTCTTTTTCGATCCTAGTGTTTGAGATACAAGACACATACAGCAACTCTAATAGAATGAAGAACACGAACAAAGGAGATGGGGATGTTAGTCGAAGTTTTTGGTTCAAAAAATTGGACATGTCTATATAGAGTGATAGTATTTGGAATCGATAGGTTTGAGCAATCATGAAAATCCATGGTTACACAACGTCTTCTCCACCTCAAAACTACTCGGAATTTCGAAGTTGAACTCTTGAAACTAAATTGTGAAGTGATTAGAGGATATCAAGCTTGTTTAAGAATGTAATATCTATATCTCTCGCTCTAACCTCAAACCTAGTGTTTTTGTAGGATTCTGTACATTCTCCGAGACTCTTTTGTATGAAGATCAAGGTATGTCAAGACTGTATAAACTAAAATATAAAAGAGCGTATCGAAAGACACGAAGTACTTGAATAATGATTCTTTTTCGATCCTAGTGTTTGAGATACAAGACAAATACAAAGCAACTCTAATAGAATGAAGAACACGAACAAAGGAGATGGGGATGTTAGTCGAAGTTTTTGGTTCGAAAAATTGGACATGTCTATATAGAGTGATAGTATTTGGAATCGATAAGTTTGAGCAATCATGAAAATCCATGGTTACACAACGTCTTCTCCACCTCAAAACTACTCGGAATTTCGATGTTGAACTCTTCAAACTTAATTGTGAAGTGATTAGAGGATATCAAGCTTGTGTAAGAAAGTAATATCTATGTCTCTCGCTTTAACCTCAACCCTATTGTTTTTGTAGGATTCGTGTGCACTCTCCGAGACTCTTTTGTGTGAAGATCAAGCTAGGTCATGAGTGTATAAACCAAAATATAAAAGAGCGTATCGAAAAACACCAAATACTTGAATAAAGATTCTTTTTCGATCCTAGTGTTTGAGATACAAGACACATACAGCAACTCTAATAGAATGAAGAACACGAACAAAGGAGATGGGGATGTTAGTCGAAGTTTTTGGTTCGAAAAATTGGACATGTCTATATAGAGTGATAGTATTTGGAATCGATAGGTTTGAGCAATCATGAAAATCCATGGTTACACAACGTCTTCTCCACCTCAAAACTACTCGGAATTTCGATGTTGAACTCTTCAAACTTAATTGTGAAGTGATTAGAGGATATCAAGCTTGTGTAAGAATGTAATATCTATGTCTCTCGCTTTAACCTCAACCCTATTGTTTTTGTAGGATTCTGTGCACTCTCCGAGACTCTTTTGTGTGAAGATCAAGCTAGGTCATGAGTGTATAAACCAAAATATAAAAGAGCGTATCGAAAAACACCAAATACTTGAATAAAGATTCTTTTTCGATCCTAGTGTTTGAGATACAAGACGCATTTATCAACTCTAATACCATGAAGAAGACGAACAAAAGAGATTGGGATGTTAGTCGAAGTTTTTGGTTCGGAAGATTCTACATATCTATATAGAGTCATAGTATTTGGAATCGATAGGTTTGAGCAATCATGAAAATCCATGGTTACACAACACCTTCTCCACCACAAAACTACTCGAATTTCGATGTTGAACTCTTCAAACTAAATTGTGAAGTGATTAGAGGATATCAAGCTTGTTTAAGAATGTAATATCTATATCTCTCGCTCTAACCTCAAACCTAGTGTTTTTGTAGGATTCTGTACATTCTCCGAGACTCTTTTGTATGAAGATCAAGGTATGTCAAGACTGTATAAACTAAAATATAAAAGAGCGTATCGAAAGACACGAAGTACTTGAATAATGATTCTTTTTCGATCCTAGTGTTTGAGATACAAGACACATACAACAACTCTAATAGAATGAAGAACACGAACAAAGGAGATGGGGATGTTAGTCGAAGTTTTTGGTTCGAAAAATTGGACATGTCTATATAGAGTGATAGTATTTGGAATCGATAAGTTTGAGCAATCATGAAAATCCATGGTTACACAACGTCTTCTCCACCTCAAAACTACTCGGAATTTCGATGTTGAACTCTTCAAACTTAATTGTGAAGTGATTAGAGGATATCAAGCTTGTGTAAGAAAGTAATATCTATGTCTCTCGCTTTAACCTCAACCCTATTGTTTTTGTAGGATTTCGTGCACTCTCCGAGACTCTTTTGTGTGAAGATCAAGCTAGGTCATGAGTGTATAAACCAAAATATAAAAGAGCGTATCGAAAAACACCAAATACTTGAATAAAGATTCTTTTTCGATCCTAGTGTTTGAGATACAAGACACATACAAAGCAACTCTAATAGAATGAAGAACACGAACAAAGGAGATGGGGATGTTAGTCGAAGTTTTTGGTTCAAAAAATTGGACATGTCTATATAGAGTGATAGTATTTGGAATCGATAGGTTTGAGCAATCATGAAAATCCATGGTTACACAACGTCTTCTCCACCTCAAAACTACTCGGAATTTCGAAGTTGAACTCTTGAAACTAAATTGTGAAGTGATTAGAGGATATCAAGCTTGTTTAAGAATGTAATATCTATATCTCTCGCTCTAACCTCAAACCTAGTGTTTTTGTAGGATTCGTACATTCTCCGAGACTCTTTTGTATAAAGATCAAGGTATGTCAAGACTGTATAAACTAAAATATAAAAGAGCGTATCGAAAGACACGAAGTACTTGAATAATGATTCTTTTTCGATCCTAGTGTTTGAGATACAAGACACATACAGCAACTCTAATAGAATGAAGAACACGAACAAAGGAGATGGGGATGTTAGTCGAAGTTTTTGGTTCGAAAAATTGGACATGTCTATATAGAGTGATAGTATTTGGAATCGATAGGTTTGAGCAATCATGAAAATCCATGGTTACACAACGTCTTCTCCACCTCAAAACTACTCGGAATTTCGATGTTGAACTCTTCAAACTTAATTGTGAAGTGATTAGAGGATATCAAGCTTGTGTAAGAATGTAATATCTATGTCTCTCGCTTTAACCTCAACCCTATTGTTTTTGTAGGATTTTGTGCACTCTCCGAGACTCTTTTGTGTGAAGATCAAGCTAGGTCATGAGTGTATAAACCAAAATATAAAAGAGCGTATCAAAAAACACCAAATACTTGAATAAAGATTCTTTTTCGATCCTAGTGTTTGAGATACAAGACGCATACATCAACTCTAATACCATGAAGAAGACGAACAAAAGAGATTGGGATGTTAGTCGAAGTTTTTGGTTCGGAAGATTCTACATATCTATATAGAGTCATAGTATTTGGAATCGATAGGTTTGAGCAATCATGAAAATCCATGGTTACACAACACCTTCTCCACCACAAAACTACTCGAATTTCGATGTTGAACTCTTCAAACTAAATTGTGAAGTGATTAGAGGATATCAAGCTTGTTTAAGAATGTAATATCTATATCTCTCGCTCTAACCTCAAACCTAGTGTTTTTGTAGGATTCGTACATTCTCCGAGACTCTTTTGTATGAAGATCAAGGTATGTCAAGACTGTATAAACTAAAATATAAAAGAGCGTATCGAAAGACACGAAGTACTTGAATAATGATTCTTTTTCGATCCTAGTGTTTGAGATACAAGACACATACAGCAACTCTAATAGAATGAAGAACACGAACAAAGGAGATGGGGATGTTAGTCGAAGTTTTTGGTTCGAAAAATTGGACATGTCTATATAGAGTGATAGTATTTGGAATCGATAGGTTTGAGCAATCATGAAAATCCATGGTTACACAACGTCTTCTCCACCTCAAAACTACTCGGAATTTCGATGTTGAACTCTTCAAACTTAATTGTGAAGTGATTAGAGGATATCAAGCTTGTGTAAGAAAGTAATATCTATGTCTCTCGCTTTAACCTCAACCCTATTGTTTTTGTAGGATTCTGTGCACTCTCCGAGACTCTTTTGTGTGAAGATCAAGCTAGGTCATGAGTGTATAAACCAAAATATAAAAGAGCGTATCGAAAAACACCAAATACTTGAATAAAGATTCTTTTTCGATCCTAGTGTTTGAGATACAAGACACATACAGCAACTCTAATAGAATGAAGAACACGAACAAAGGAGATGGGGATGTTAGTCGAAGTTTTTGGTTCAAAAAATTGGACATGTCTATATAGAGTGATAGTATTTGGAATCGATAGGTTTGAGCAATCATGAAAATCCATGGTTACACAACGTCTTCTCCACCTCAAAACTACTCGGAATTTCGAAGTTGAACTCTTGAAACTAAATTGTGAAGTGATTAGAGGATATCAAGCTTGTTTAAGAATGTAATATCTATATCTCTCGCTCTAACCTCAAACCTAGTGTTTTTGTAGGATTCGTACATTCTCCGAGACTCTTTTGTATAAAGATCAAGGTATGTCAAGACTGTATAAACTAAAATATAAAAGAGCGTATCGAAAGACACGAAGTACTTGAATAATGATTCTTTTTCGATCCTAGTGTTTGAGATACAAGACACATACAAGCAACTCTAATAGAATGAAGAACACGAACAAAGGAGATGGGGATGTTAGTCGAAGTTTTTGGTTCGAAAAATTGGACATGTCTATATAGAGTGATAGTATTTGGAATCGATAGGTTTGAGCAATCATGAAAATCCATGGTTACACAACGTCTTCTCCACCTCAAAACTACTCGGAATTTCGATGTTGAACTCTTCAAACTTAATTGTGAAGTGATTAGAGGATATCAAGCTTGTGTAAGAATGTAATATCTATGTCTCTCGCTTTAACCTCAAACCTATTGTTTTTGTAGGATTTTGTGCACTCTCCGAGCCTCTTTTGTGTGAAGATCCAGCTAGGTCATGAGTGTATAAACCAAAATATAAAAGAGCGTATCGAAAAACACCAAATACTTGAATAAAGATTCTTTTTCGATCCTAGTGTTTGAGATACAAGACGCATACATCAACTCTAATACCATGAAGAAGACGAACAAAAGAGATTGGGATGTTAGTCGAAGTTTTTGGTTCGGAAGATTCTACATATCTATATAGAGTCATAGTATTTGGAATCGATAGGTTTGAGCAATCATGAAAATCCATGGTTACACAACACCTTCTCCACCACAAAACTACTCGAGAATTTCGATGTTGAACTCTTCAAACTAAATTGTGAAGTGATTAGAGGATATCAAGCTTGTTTAAGAATGTAATATCTATATCTCTCGCTCTAACCTCAAACCTAGTGTTTTTGTAGGATTCTCGTACATTCTCCGAGACTCTTTTGTATGAAGATCAAGGTATGTCAAGACTGTATAAACTAAAATATAAAAGAGCGTATCGAAAGACACGAAGTACTTGAATAATTATTCTTTTTCGATCCTAGTGTTTGAGATACAAGACACATACAGCAACTCTAATAGAATGAAGAACACGAACAAAGGAGATGGGGATGTTAGTCGAAGTTTTTGGTTCGAAAAATTGGACATGTCTATATAGAGTGATAGTATTTGGAATCGATAGGTTTGAGCAATCATGAAAATCCATGGTTACACAACGTCTTCTCCACCTCAAAACTACTCGGAATTTCGATGTTGAACTCTTCAAACTTAATTGTGAAGTGATTAGAGGATATCAAGCTTGTGTAAGAAAGTAATATCTATGTCTCTCGCTTTAACCTCAACCCTATTGTTTTTGTAGGATTCTGTGCACTCTCCGAGACTCTTTTGTGTGAAGATCAAGCTAGGTCATGAGTGTATAAACCAAAATATAAAAGAGCGTATCGAAAAACACGAAGTACTTGAATAATTATTCTTTTTCGATCCTAGTGTTTGAGATACAAGACGCATACATCAACTATAATTCCATGAAGAAGACGAACAAAAGAGATCGGGATGTTAGTCAAAGTTTTTGGTTCGGAACATTGGACATATCTATATAGAGTCATAGTATTTGGAATCGATAGGTTTGAGTTATCATGAAAATCCATGGTTACAGAACGCCTTCTCCGACTTAAAACTACTCTGAATTTCGATGTTGAACTCTTCAAACTAAATTGTGAAGTGATTAGAGGATATCAAGCTTGTTTAAGAATGTATTATCTATCTCTCTCGCTCTAACCTCAAACCTTGTGTTTTTGTAGGATCCTGTGCATTCTTCGAGACTCTTTTGTGAGAAGATCCAGGTACGTCAAGACTGTATAAACAAAAATATAAAAGAGCGTATCCAAAAACACAAAGTACTTGAATAAATATTCTTTTCTGATCCTAGTGTTTGAGATACAAAATGCATACATCAACCCTAATACCATGAAGAACACGAACAAAAGAGATGGGGATGTTAGTCAAAGTTTTTGGATTGGAAAATTGTACATGTCTATATAGAGTCATAGTATTTGGAATCGATAGGTTTGAGCAATCATGAAAATCCACGGTTACACAACGCCTTCTCCACCTCAAAACTACTCAGAATTTCGATGTTGAACTCTTCAAACTAAATTTTGAAGTGACTAGAGGATATCAAGCTTGTGTAAGAATGTAATATCTATCTCTCTCGCTCTAACCTCAAACCTATTGTTTTTGTAGGATTTTGTGCACTCACCGAGACTCTTTTCTGTGAAGATCCTGCTAGGTCATAAGTGTATAATCCAAAATATAAAAGAGCGTATCGTAAAACACAAAGTACTTGAATAAAGATTCTTTTTCGATCCTAGTGTTGGAGATACAAGACGCATACATCAACTCTAATACCATGAAGAAGACGAACAAAACAGATCGGGATGTTAGTCGAAGTTTTTGGTTCGGAAGATTGGACATATCTATATAGAGTCATAGTATTTGGAATCGATAGATTTGAGCAATCATGAAAATCCATGGTGACACAACACCTTCTCCACCTCAAAACTACTCAGAATTTCGATGTTGAACTCTTCAAACTAAATTGTGAAGTGATTAGAGGATATCAAGCTTGTTTAAGAATGTAATATCTAAATCTCTCGCTCTAACCTCAAACCTAGTGTTTTTGTAGAATTCTGTGCACTCTCCGAGACTCTTTTGTGTGAAGATCCAGGTAGGTCAAGAGTGTATAAGAAAAAATATAAAAGAGCGTATCGAAAAACACGAAGTACTTGAATAATGATTCTTTTTCGATCCTAGTGTTTGAGATACAAGCCGCATACATCAAATTTAATACCATGAAGAAGACGAACAAAACAGATGGGGATGTTATTCGAAGTTTTGGGTTCGGAAAATTAGAGATGTCTATATAGAGTCAAAGTATTTGGAATCGATAGGTTTGAGAAATCATGAAAATCCATGGTTAGACAACGCCTTGTCCACCTCAAAACTACTCTGAATTTCGATGTTGAACTCTTCAAACTAAATTGTGAAGTGACTAGAGGATATCAAGCTTGTTTAAGAATGTAATATCTATATCTCTCGCTCTAACCTCAAACCTAGTGTTTTTGTAGGATTCTGTGCACTCTCCGAGACTCTTTTGTGTGAAGATCTAGGTACGTCAAGAGTGTATAAGCAAAAATATAAAAGAGCGTATCGAAAAACACGAAGTACTTGAATAATCATTCTTTTTCGATCCTAGTGTTTCAGATACAAGCGCATACATCAAATTTAATACCATGAAGAAGACGAACAAAAGAGATGGGGATGTTAGTCAAAGTTTTTGGTTCGAAAATTTGGAGATGTCTATATAGAGTCATAGTATTTGGAATCGATAGGTTTGAGCAATCATGAAAATCCATGGTTACACAACACCTTCTCCACCTCAAAACTACTCATAATTTTGATTTTGAACTCTTCAAACTAAATTGAGAAGTGATTAGAGGATATCAAGCTTGTGTAAGAATATAATATCTATCTCTCTCGCTCTAAACTCAAACCTATTGTTTTTGTAGGATTTTGTGCACTCACCGAGAATCTTTTGTGTGAAGATCCAGCTAGGTCATGACTGTATAAACCAAAATATAAAAGAGCGTATCGTAAAACACCAAGTACTTGAATAAAGATTCTTTTTCGATCCTTGTGTTTGAGATACAAGACGCATACATCAACTCTAATACCATGAAGAAGACGAACAAAAGAGATTGGGATGTTAGTCGAAGTGTTTGGTTCGGAAGATTCTACATATCTATATAGAGTCATAGTTTTTGGAATCGATAGGTTTGAGCAATCATGATTTTGTAGGATTTTATGCACTCTCCGAGACTCTTTTGTGTGAAGATCTAGGTAGGTCAAGAGTGTATAAGCAAAAATACAAAAGAGCGTATCGAAAAACAAGAAGTACTAGAATAATGATTCTTTTTCGATCCTAGTGTTTGAGATACAAGTCGCATACATCAAATATAATACCATGAAGAACACGAACAAAAGATTTGAGAAATCATGAAAATCCATGGTTAGACAACGCCTTGTCCACCTCAAAACTACTATGAATTTCGATGTTGAACTCTTCAAACTAAATTGTGAAGTGACTAGAGGATATCAAGCCTGTTTAAGAATGTAATATCTATCTCTCTCGCTCTAACCTCAAACCTTGTGTTTTTGTAGGATCCTGTGCATTCTCCGAGACTCTTTTGTGAGAAGATCCAGGTACGTCAAGACTGTATAAACAAAAATATAAAAGAGCGTATCGAAAAACACGAAGTACTTGATTAATTATTCTTTTTCGATCCTAGTGTTTCAAATACAAGCGCATACATCAAATTTAATACCATGAAGAACACGAACAAAAGAGATGGGGCTGTTAGTCGAAGTTTTTGGTTCGAAAATTTGGAGATGTCTATATAGAGTCATAGTATTTGGAATCGATAGGTTTGAGCAATCATGAAAATCCATGGTTACACAACGCCTTCTCCGACTCAAAACTACTCTGAATTTCGATGTTGAACTCTTCAAACTATATTGTGAAGTGATTAGAGGATATCAAGCCTGTTTAAGAATGTAATATCTATCTCTCTCGCTCTAACCTCAAACCTTGTGTTTTTGTAGGATCTCGTGCATTCTCCGAGACTCTTTTGTGAGAAGATCCAGGTACGTCAAGACTGTATAAACAAAAATATAAAAGAGCGTATCGAAATACACGAAGTACTTGAATAATTATTCTTTTTTGATCCTAGTGTTTCAGATACAAGACGAATACATCAACTCTAATACCATGAAGAACACGAACAAAAGAGATGGGGATGTTAGTCAAAGTTTTTGGATCGAAAATTTGGAGATGTCTATATAGAGTCATAGTATTTGGAATCGATAGGTTTGAGCAATCATGAAAATCCACGGTTACACAACGCCTTCTCCACCTCAAAACTACTCAGAATTTCGATGTTGAACTCTTCAAACTAAATTTTGAAGTGATTAGAGGATATCAAGCTTGTGTAAGAATGTAATATCTATCTCTCTCGCTCTAACCTCAAACCTATTGTTTTTGTAGGATTTTGTGCACTGACCGAGACTCTTTTCTGTGCAGATCTAGGTACGTCAAGAGTGTATAAGCAAAAATATAAAAGAGCGTATCGAAAAACACGAAGTACTTGAATAATTATTCTTTTTCGATCCTAGTGTTTCAAATACAAGCGCATACATCAAATTTAATACCATGAAGAAGACGAACAAAAGAGATGGGGATGTTAGTTGAAGTTTTTGGTTCGAAAATTTGGAGATGTCTATATAGAGTCATAGTATTTGGAATCGATAGGTTTGAGCAATCATGAAAATCCATGGGTACACAACGCCTTCTCCGACTCAAAACTACTCTGAATTTCGATGTTGAACTCTTCAAACTAAATTGTGAAGTGATTAGAGGAAATCAAGCCTGTTTAAGAATGTAATATCTATCTCTCTCGCTCTAACCTCAAACCTTGTGTTTTTGTAGGATCTCGTGCATTCTCCGAGACTCTTTTGTGAGAAGATCCAGGTACGTCAAGACTGTATAAACAAAAATATAAAAGAGCGTATCGAAAAACACGAAGTACTTGATTAATTATTCTTTTTCGATCCTAGTGTTTCAAATACAAGTGCATACATCAAATTTAATACCATGAAGAACACGAACAAAAGAGATGGGGCTGTTAGTCGAAGTTTTTGGTTCGAAAATTTGGAGATGTCTATATAGAGTCATAGTATTTGGAATCGATAGGTTTGAGCAATCATGAAAATCCATGGTTACACAACGCCTTCTCCGACTCAAAACTACTCTGAATTTCGATGTTGAACTCTTCAAACTATATTGTGAAGTGATTAGAGGATATCAAGCCTGTTTAAGAATGTAATATCTATCTCTCTCGCTCTAACCTCAAACCTTGTGTTTTTGTAGGATCCTGTGCATTCTCCGAGACTCTTTTGTGAGAAGATCCAGGTACGTCAAGACTGTATAAACAAAAATATAAAAGAGCGTATCGAAATACACGAAGTACTTGAATAATTATTCTTTTTTGATCCTAGTGTTTCAGATACAAGACGCATACATCAACTCTAACACCATGAAGAACACGAACAAAAGAGATGGGGATGTTAGTAGAAGTTTTTGGTTCGAAAAATTGGACATGTCTATATAGAGTCATAGTATTTGGAATCGATAGGTTTGAGCAATCATGAAAATCCACGGTTACACAACGCCTTCTCCACCTCAAAACTACTCGAAATTTCGATGTTGAACTCTTCAAACTAAATTTTGAAGTGATTAGAGGATATCAAGCTTGTGTAAGAATGTAATATCTATCTCTCTCGCTCTAACCTCAAACCTATTGTTTTTGTAGGATTTTGTGCACTGACCGAGACTCTTTTCTGTGAAGATCCTGCTAGGTCAAGAGTGTGTAAGCAAAAATATAAAAGAGCGTATCGAAAAACACGAAGTACTTGAATAATGATTGTTTTTCGATCCTAGTGTTTGAGATACAAGCCGCATACATCAAATTTAATACCATGAAGAAGACGAACAAAACAGATGGGGATGTTATTCGAAGTATTTGGTTCGGAAAATTAAAGATGTCTATATAGAGTCATAGTATTTGGAATCGATAGGTTTGAGCAATCATGAAAATCCATGGTTAGACAACGCCTTGTCCACGTCAAAACTACTCTGAATTTCGATGTTGAACTCTTCAAACTAAATTGTGAAGTGATTAGAGGATATCAAGCTTGTTTAAGAATGTAATATCTAAATCTCTCGCTCTAACCTCAAACCTAGTGTTTTTGTAGGATTCGTGCACTCTCCGAGACTCTTTTGTGTGAAGATCCGGGTAGGTCAAGAGTGTATAAGCAAAAATATAAAAGAGCGTATCGAAAAACACGAAGTACTTGAATAATGATTCTTTTTCGATCCTAGTGTTTGAGATACAAGCCGCATATATCAAATTTAATACCATGAAGAAGACGAACAAAACAGATGGGGATGTTATTCGAAGTTTTTGGTTCGGAAAATTAGAGATGTCTATATAGAGTCATAGTATTTGGAATCGATAGGTTTGAGCAATCATGAAAATCCATGGTTAGACAACGCCTTGTCCACCTCAAAACTACTCTGAATTTCGATGTTGAACTCTTCAAACTAAATTGTGAAGTGATTAGAGGATATCAAGCTTGTTTAAGAATGTAATATCTATCTCTCTTGCTCTAACCTCAAACCTTGTCTTTTTTTAAGATCCTGTGCATTCTCGGAGACTCTTTTGTGTAAAGATCCAGGTACGTCAAGACTGTATAAACAAAAATATAAAAGAGCGTATCGAAAAACACGAAGTACTTGAATAATGAGTCTTTTTCGATCCTAGTGTTTGAGATACAAAACACATACATCAACTCTAATACCATGAAGAACACGAACAAAAGAGATGGGGATGTTAGTAGAAGTTTTTGGTTCGAAAAATTGGACATATCAATATAGAGTCATAGTATTTGGAATCAATAGGTTTGAGCAATCATGAAAATCCATGGTTACACAACACCTTCTCCACCTCAAAACTACTCAGAATTTCGATTTTGAACTCTTCAAACTAAATTGTGAAGTGATTAGAGGATATCAAGCTTGTTTAAGAATGTAATATCTATATCTCTCGATCTAACCTCAAACTTAGTGTTTTTGTAGGATTCTGTGCACTCTCCGAGACTCTTTTGTGTGAAGATCTAGGTACGTCAAGAGTGTATAAGCAAAAATATAAAAGAGCGTATCGAAAAACACGAAGTACTTGAATAATTATTCTTTTTCGATCCTAGTGTTTCAGATACAAGCGCATACATCAAATTTAATACCATGAAGAAGACGAACAAAAGAGATGCAGATGTTAGTCGAAGTTTTTGTTTCGAAAATTTGGAGATGTCTATATAGAGTCATAGTATTTGGAATCGATAGGTTTGAGCAATCATGAAAATCCATGGGTACACAACGCCTTCTCCGACTCAAAAGTACTCTGAATTTCGATGTTGAACTCTTCAAACTAAATTGTGAAGTGATTAGAGGATATCAAGCCTATTTAAGAATGTAATATCTATCTCTCTCGCTCTAACCTCAAACCTTGTGTTTTTGTAGGATCCTGTGCATTCTCCGAGACTCTTTTGTGAGAAGATCCAGGTACGTCAAGACTGTATAAACAAAAATATAAAAGAGCGTATCGAAAAACACGAAGTACTTGAATAATTATTCTTTTTCGATCCTAGTGTTTCATATACAAGCGCATACATCAAATTTAATACCATGAAGAAGACGAACAAAAGAGATGGGGATGTTAGTCGAAGTTTTTTGTTCGAAAATTTGGAGATGTCTATATAGAGTCATAGTATTTGGAATCGATAGGTTTGAGCAATCATGAAAATCCATGGTTAGACAACGCCTTGTCCACCTCAAAACTACTCTGAATTTTGATGTTGAACTTTTCAAACTAATTGTGAAGTGATTAGAGGATATCAAGCTTGTTTAAGAATGTAATATCTAAATCTCTCGCTCTAACCTCAAACCTAGTGTTTTTGTAGGATTCTGTGCACTCTCCGAGACTCTTTTGTGAGAAGATCCAGGTAGGTCAAGAGTGTATAAGCAAAAATATAAAAGAGCGTATCGAAAAACACGAAGTACTTGAATAATGATTCTTTTTCGATCCTAGTGTTTGAGATACAAGCCGCATACATCAAATTTAATACCATGAAGAAGACGAACAAAACAGATGGGGATGTTATTCGAAGTTTTTGGTTCGGAAAATTAAAGATGTCTATATAGAGTCATAGTATTTGGAATCGATAGGTTTGAGAAATCATGAAAATACATGGTTAGACAACGCCTTGTCCACCTCAAAACTACTCTGAATTTCGATGTTGAACTCTTCAAACTAAATTGTGAAGTGATTAGAGGATATCAAGCTTGTTTAAGAATGTAATATCTATCTCTCTTGCTCTAACCTCAAACCTTGTCTTTTTTTAAGATCCTGTGCATTCTCGGAGACTCTTTTGTGTAAAGATCCAGGTACGTCAAGACTTTATAAACAAAAATATAAAAGAGCGTATCGAAAAACACGAAGTACTTGAATAATGAGTCTTTTTCGATCCTAGTGTTTGAGATACAAAACACATACATCAACTCTAATACCATGAAGAACCCGAACAAAAGAGATGGGGATGTTAGTAGAAGTTTTTGGTTCGAAAAATTGGACATATCTATATAGAGTCATAGTATTTGGAATCGATAGGTTTGAGCAATCATGAAAATCCATGGTTACACAACACCTTCTCCACCTCAAAACTACTGAGAATTTCGATTTTGAACTCTTCAAACTAAATTGTGAAGTGATTAGAGGATATCAAGCTTGTTTAAGAATGTAATATCTATATCTCTCGATCTAACCTCAAACTTAGTGTTTTTGTAGGATTCTGTGCACTCTCCGAGACTCTTTTGTGTGAAGATCTAGGTACGTCAAGAGTGTATAAGCAAAAATATAAAAGAGCGTATCGAAAAACACGAAGTACTTGAATAATTATTCTTTTTCGATCCTAGTGTTTCAGATACAAGCGCATACATCAAATTTAATACCATGAAGAAGACGAACAAAAGAGATGCGGATGTTAGTCGAAGTTTTTGGTTCGAAAATTTGGAGATGTCTATATAGAGTCATAGTATTTGGAATCGATAGGTTTGAGCAATCATGAAAATCCATGGGTACACAACGCCTTCTCCGACTCAAAACTACTCTGAATTTTGATGTTGAACTCTTCAAACTAAATTGTGAAGTGATTAGAGGATATCAAGCCTGTTTAAGAATGTAATATCTATCTCTCTCGCTCTAACCTCAAACCTTGTGTTTTTGTAGGATCTGTGCATTCTCCGAGACTCTTTTGTGAGAAGATCCGGGTACGTCAAGAGTGTATAAACAAAAATATAAAAGAGCGTATCGAAAAACACGAAGTACTTGAATAATTATTCTTTTTCGATCCTAGTGTTTCAGATACAAGCGCATACATCAAATTTAATACCATGAAGAAGACGAACAAAAGAGATGGGGATGTTAGTCGAAGTTTTTGGTTCGAAAATTTGGAGATGTCTATATAGAGTCATAGTATTTGGAATCGATAGGTATGAGCAATCATGAAAATCCATGGTTACACAACGCCTTCTCCGACTCAAAACTACTCTGAATTTCGATGTTGAACTCTTCAAACTAAATTGTGAAGTGATTAGAGGATATCAAGCTTGTTTAAGAATGTAATATCTATCTCTCTCGCTCTAACCTCAAACCTTGTGTTTTTGTAGGATCTGTGCATTCTCCGAGACTCTTTTGTGAGAAGATCCAGGTACGTCAAGACTGTATAAACAAAAATATAAAAGAGCGTATCCAAAAACACGAAGTACTTGAATAAATATTCTTTTTCGATCCTAGTGTTTGAGATACAAGACGCATACATCAACTCTAATACCATGAAGAACACGAACAAAAGAGATGGGAATGTTAGTCAAAGTTTTTGGATTGGAAAATTATACATGTCTATATAGAGTCATAGTATTTGGAATCGATAGGTTTGAGCAATCATGAAAATCCATGGTTACACAACGTCTTCTCCACCTCAAAACTACTCAGAATTTCGATGTTGAAGTCTTCAAACTAAATTGTGAAGTGATTAGAGGATATCAAGCTTGTGTAAGAATGTAATATCTATCTCTCTCGCTCTAACCTCAAACCTATTGTTTTTGTAAGATTCCGTGCACTCACCGAGACTCTTTTGTGTGAAGATCCAGCTAGGTCATGAGTGTATAAACCAAAATATAAAAGAGCGTATCGAAAAACACCAAGTACTTGAATAAAGATTGTTTTTCGATCCTAGTATTTGAGATACAAGACGCATACATCAACTCTAATACCATGAAGAAGACGAACAAAAGTGATCGAGATGTTAGTCGAAGTTTTTGGTTCGGAAGATTGGACATATCTATATAGAGTCATAGTATTTGGAATTGATAGGTTTGAGCAATCATGAAAATCCATGGTTACACAACACCTTCTCAACCTCAAAACTACTCAGAATTTCGATGTTGAACTCTTCAAACTAAATTGTGAAGTGATTAGAGGATATCAAGCTTGTTTAAGAATGTAATATCTATATCTCTCGCTCTAACCTCAAACCTAGTGTTTTTGTAGGATTCTGTGCACTCTCTGAGACACTTTTGTGTGAAGATCCAGGTACGTCAAGAGTGTATAAGCAAAAATATAAAAGAGCGTATCGAAAAACACGAAGTACTTGAATAATGATTCTTTTTCGATCCTAATGTTTGAGATACAAGCCGCATACATCAAATTTAATACCATGAAGAAGACGAACAAAAGAGATGGGGATGTTAGTCGATGTTTTTGGTTCGAAAAATTGGACATGTCTATATAGAGTCATAGTATTTGGAACCGATAGGTTTGAGTAATAATGAAAATCCATCGTTACACATAGTCTTCTCCACCTAAAAACTACTCAGAATTTCGATGTTGAAGTCTTCAAACTAAATTGTGAAGTGATTAGAGGATATCAAGCTTGTGTAAGAATGTAATATCTATCTCTATCGCTCTAACCTCAAACCTATTGTTTTTGTAGGATTACATTGCACTCTCCGAGACTCTTTTGTGTGGAGATCCAGCTAGGTCAAGTGTGTATAAGCCAATATATAAAAGAGCGTATCGAAAAACTCGAAGTACTTGAATAATTATTCTTTTTCGATCCTAGTGTTTGAGATACAAGACGCATACATCAACTCTAATACCATGAAGAAGACGAACAAAAGAGATCGGGATGTTAGTCGAAGTTTTTGGTTCGGATGATTGGACATATCTATATAGAGTCATAGTATTTGGAATCGATAGGTTTGAGCAATCATGAAAATCCATGGTTACACAACCCCTTCTCCACCTCAAAACTACTCTAAATTTTGATGTTGAACTCTTCAAACTAAATTGTGAAGTGATTAGAGGATATCAAGCTTGTTCAAGAATGTAATATCTATCTCTCTTGCTCTAACCTCAAACCTTGTGTTTTTTTAGGATCCTGTGCATTCTCCGAGACACTTTTGTGTAAAGATCCAGCTAGGTCATGAGTGTATAAACCAAAATATAAAGAGCGTATCGAAAAACACCAAGTACTTGAATAAAGATTCTTTTTCGATCCTAGTATTTGAGATACAAGACGCATACATCAACTCTAATACCATGAAGAAGACGAAAAAAGTGATCGGGATGTTAGTCGAAGTTTTTGGTTCGGAAGATTGGACATATCTATATAGAGTCATAGTATTTGGAATTGATAGGTTTGAGCAATCATGAAAATCCATGGTTACACAACACCTTCTCAACCTCAAAACTACTCGGAATTTCGATGTTGAACTCTTCAAACTAAATTGTGAAGTGATTAGAGGATATCAAGCTTGTGTAAGAATGTAATATCTATCTCTCTCGCTCTAACCTCAAACCTATTCTTTTTGTAAGATTCTGTGCACTCACCGAGACTCTTTTGTGTGAAGATCCAGCTAGGTCATGAGTGTATAAACCAAAATATAAAGAGCGTATCGAAAAACACCAAGTACTTGAATAAAGATTCTTTTTCGATCCTAGTATTTGAGATACAAGACGCATACATCAACTCTAATTCCATGAAGAAGACGAAAAAAGTGATCGGGATGTTAGTCGAACTTTTTGGTTCAGAAGATTGGACATATCTATATAGAGTCATAGTATTTGGAATTGATAGGTTTGAGTAATCATGAAAATCCATGGTTACACAACACCTTCTCAACCTCAAAACTACTCAGAATTTCGATGTTGAACTCTTGAAACTAAATTGTGAAGTGATTAGAGGATATCAAGCTTGTTTAAGAATGTAATATCTATATCTCTCGCTCTAACCTCAAACCTAGTGTTTTTGTAGGATTCTGTGCACTCTCCGAGACTCTTTTGTGTGAAGATCCAAGTACGTCAAGAGTGTATAAGGGAAAATATAAAAGAGCGTATCGAAAAACACGAAGTACTTGAATAATGATTCTTTTTTGATCCTAGTGTTTGAGATACAAGCCGCATACATCAAATTTAATACCATGAAGAAGACGAACAAAAGAGATGGGGATGTTAGTCGAAGTTTTTGGTTCGAAAAATTGGACATGTCTATATAGAGTCATAGAATTTGGAATCGATAGGTTTGAGCAATAATGAAAATCCATCGTTACACATAGTCTTCTCCACCTCAAAACTACTCGGAATTTCGATGTTGAAGTCTTCAAACTAAATTGTAAAGTGATTAGAGGATATCAAGCTTGTGTAAGAATGTAATATCTATCTCTCTCGCTCTAACCTCAAACCTATTGTTTTTGTAGGATTCTGTGCACTCTCCGAGACTCTTTTGTGCGAAGATCCAGCTAGGTCAAGTGTGTATAAGCCAATATATAAAAGAGCGTATCGAAAAACACGAAGTACTTGAATAATTATTCTTTTTTGATCCTAGTGTTTGAGATACAAGACGCATACATCAACTCTAATACCATGAAGAAGACGAAAAAAGTGATCGGGATGTTAGTCGAAGTTTTTGGTTCAGAAGATTGGACATATCTATATAGAGTCATAGTATTTGGAATCGATAGGTTTGAGCAATCATGAAAATCCATGGTTACACAACCCTTTCTCCACCTCAAAACTACTCTAAATTTCGATGTTGAAGTCTTCAAACTAAATTGTGAAGTGATTAGAGGATATCAAGCTTGTTTAAGAATGTAATATCTATCTCTCTTGCTCTAACCTCAAACCTTGTGTTTTTTAGGATCTCGTGCATTCTCCGAGACTCTTTTGTGTAAAGATCCGGGTACGTCAAAGACTGTATAAACAAAAATATAAAAGAGCGTATCGAAAAACACGAAGTACTTGAATAATGATTCTTTTTCGATCCTAGTGTTTGAGATACAAAACACATACATCAACTCTAATACCATGAAGAAGACGAACAAAAGTGATCGGGATGTTAGTCGAAGTTTTTGGTTCGGAAGATTGGACATATCTATATAGAGTCATAGTATTTGGAATTGATAGGTTTGAGCAATCATGAAAATCCATGGTTACACAACACCTTCTCAACCTCAAAACTACTCAGAATTTCGATGTTGAACTCTTCAAACTAAATTGTGAAGTAATTAGAGGATATCAAGCTTGTGTAAGAATGTAATATCTATCTCTCTCGCTCTAACCTCAAACCTATTCTTTTTGTAAGATTCTGTGCACTCACCGAGACTCTTTTGTGTGAAGATCCAGCTAGGTCATGAGTGTATAAACCAAAATATAAAGAGCGTATCGAAAAACACCAAGTACTTGAATAAAGATTCTTTTTCGATCCTAGTATTTGAGATACAAGACGCATACATCAACTCTAATACCATGAAGAAGACGAAAAAAGTGATCGGGATGTTAGTCGAAGTTTTTGGTTCGGAAGATTGGACATATCTATATAGAGTCATAGTATTTGGAATTGATAGGTTTGAGCAATCATGAAAATCCATGGTTACACAACACCTTCTCAACCTCAAAACTACTCAGAATTTCGATGTTAAACTCTTGAAACTAAATTGTGAAGTGATTAGAGGATATCAAGCTTGTTTAAGAATGTAATATCTATATCTCTCGCTCTAACCTCAAACCTAGTGTTTTTGTAGGATTCTGTGCACTCTCCGAGACTCTTTTGTGTGAAGATCCAGGTACGTCAAGAGTGTATAAGGAAAAATATAAAAGAGCGTATCGAAAAAAACGAAGTACTTGAATAATGATTCTTTTTCGATCCTAGTGTTTGAGATACAAGCCGCATACATCAAATTTAATACCATGAAGAAGACGAACAAAAGAGATGGGGATGTTAGTCGAAGTTTTTGGTTCGAAAAATTGGACATGTCTATATAGAGTCATAGAATTTGGAATCGATAGGTTTGAGTAATAATGAAAATCCATCGTTACACATAGTCTTCTCCACCTCAAAACTACTCAGAATTTCGATGTTGAAGTCTTCAAACTAAATTGTAAAGTGATTAGAGGATATCAAGCTTGTGTAAGAATGTAATATCTATCTCTCTCGCTCTAACCTCAAACCTATTGTTTTTGTAGGATTACGTGCACTCTCAGAGACTCTTTTGTGCGAAGATCCAGCTAGGTCAAGTGTGTATAAGCCAATATATAAAAGAGCGTATCGAAAAACACGAAGTACTTGAATAATTATTCTTTTTTGATCCTAGTGTTTGAGATACAAGACGCATACATCAACTCTAATACCATGAAGAAGACGAAAAAAGTGATCGGCATGTTAGTCGAAGTTTTTGGTTCAGAAGATTGGACATATCTATATAGAGTCATAGTATTTGGAATCGATAGGTTTGAGCAATCATGAAAATCCATGGTTACACAACCCCTTCTCCACCTCAAAACTACTCTAAATTTCAATGTTGAAGTCTTCAAACTAAATTGTGAAGTGATTAGAGGATATCAAGCTTGTTTAAGAATGTAATATCTATCTCTCTTGCTCTAACCTCAAACCTTGTGTTTTTTAGGATCCTGTGCATTCTCCGAGACTCTTTTGTGTAAAGATCCGGGTACGTCAAGATTGTATAAACAAAAATATAAAAGAGCGTATCGAAAAACACGAAGTACTTGAATAATGATTCTTTTTCGATCCTAGTGTTTGAGATACAAGACGCATACATCAACTCTAATACCATGAAGAAGACGAACAAAAGAGATGGGGATGTTAGTAGAAGTTTTTGGTTCGAAAAATTGGACATGTCTATATAGAGTCATAGTATTTTGAATCGATAGGTTTGAGCAATCATGAAAATCCATGGTTACACAACGTCTTCTCCACCTCAAAACTACTCAGAATTTCGATGTTGAAGTCTTCAAACTAAATTGTGAAGTGATTAGAGGATATCAAGCTTGTGTAAGAATGTAATATCTATCTCTCTCGCTCTAACCTCAAACCTATTGTTTTTGTAGAATTACGTGCACTCACCGAGACTCTTTTGTGTGAAGATCCGGCTAGGTCATGAGTGTATAAACCAATATATAAAAGAGCGTATCGAAAAACACCAAGTACTTGAATAAAGATTCTTTTTCGATCATAGTATTTGAGATACAAGACGCATACATAACCTCTAATACCATGAAGAAGACGAACAAAAGTGATCGGGATGTTAGTCGAAGTTTTTGGTTCGGAAGATTGGACATATCTATATAGAGTCATAGTATTTGGAATTGATAGGTTTGAGCAATCATGAAAATCCATGGTTACACAACACCTTCTCAACCTCAAAACTACTCAGAATTTCGATGTTGAACTCTTGAAACTAAATTGTGAAGTGATTAGAGGATATCAAGCTTGTTTAAGAATGTAATATCTATATCTCTCGCTCTAACCTCAAACCTAGTGTTTTTGTAGGATTCTTGTGCACTCTCCGAGACTCTTTTGTGTGAAGATCCGGGTACGTCAAGAGTGTATAAGCAAAAATATAAAAGAGCGTATCGAAAAACACGAAGTACTTGAATAATGATTCTTTTTCGATCCTAGTGTTTGAGATACGAAGCCGCATACATCAAATTTAATACCATGAAGAAGACGAACAAAAGAGATGGGGATGTTAGTCGAAGTTTTTGGTTCGAAAAATTGGACATGTCTATATAGAGTCATAGTATTTGGAATCGATAGGTTTGAGCAATAATGAAAATCCATCGTTACACATAGTCTTCTCCACCTCAAAACTACTCGAAATTTCGATGTTGAAGTCTTCAAACTAAATTGTGAAGTGATTAGAGGATATCAAGCTTGTGTAAGAATGTAATATCTATCTCTCTCGCTCTAACCTCAAACCTATTGTTTTTGTAGGATTACTTGCACTCTCAGAGACTCTTTTGTGTGAAGATCCGGCTAGGTCAAGTGTGTATAAGCCAATATATAAAAGAGCGTATCGAAAAACATGAAGTACTTGAATAATTATTCTTTTTCGATCCTAGTGTTTGAGATACAAGACGCATACATCAACTCTAATACCATGTAGAAGACGAAAAAAAGAGATCGGGATGTTAGTCGAAGTTTTTGGTTCGGAAGATTGGACATATCTATATAGAGTCATAGTATTTGGAATCGATAGGTTTGAGCAATCATGAAAATCCATGGTTACACAACCCCTTCTCCACCTCAAAACTACTCTAAATTTCGATGTTGAACTCTTCAAACTAAATTGTGAAGTGATTAGAGGATATCAAGCTTGTTTAAGAATGTAATATCTATCTCTCTTGCTCTAACCTCAACACTTGTGTTTTTGTAGGATCTAGTGCATTCTCAGAGACTCTTTTGTGTAAAGATCCGGGTACGTCAAAACTGTATAAACAAAAATATAAAAGAGCGTATCGAAAAACACGAAGTACTTGAATAATGATTCTTTTTCGATCCTAGTGTTTGAGATACAAGACACATACATCAACTCTAATACCATGAAGAACACGAACAAAAGAGATGGGGATGTTAGTAGAAGTTTTTGGTTCGAAAAATTGGACATGTCTATATAGAGTCATAGTATTTGGAATCGATAGGTTTGAGCAATCATGAAAATCCATGGTTACACAACGTCTTCTCCACCTCAAAACTACTCGGAATTTCGATGTTGAAGTCTTCAAACTAAATTGTGAAGTGATTAGAGGATATCAAGCTTGTGTAAGAATGTAATATCTATCTCTCTCGCTCTAACCTCAAACCTATTGTTTTTGTAGGATTATGTGCACTCACCGAGACTCTTTTGTGTGAAGATCCGGGTAGGTCATGAGTGTATAAACCAAAATATAAAAGAGCGTATCGAAAAACACCAAGTACTTGAATAATGATTCTTTTTCGATCCTAGTGTTTGAGATACAAGACGCATACATCAACTCTAATACCATGAAGAAGACGAAAAAAAGTGATCGGGATGTTAGTCGAAGTTTTTGGTTCGGAAGATTGGACATATCTATATAGAGTCATAGTATTTGGAATCGATAGGTTTGAGCAATCATGAAAATCCATGGTTACACAACACCTTCTCCACCTCAAAACTACTCGGAAATTTCGATGTTGAACTCTTCAAACTAAATTGTGAAGTGATTAGAGGATATCAAGCTTGTTTAAGAATGTAATATCTATATCTCTTGCTCTAACCTCAAACCTTGTGTTTTTGTAGGATCAGTGCACTCTCAGAGACTCTTTTGTGTAAAGATCCGGGTACGTCAAGATGTATAAACAAAAATATAAAAGAGCGTATCGAAAAACACGAAGTACTTGAATAATGATTCTTTTTCGATCCTAGTGTTTGAGATACAAAACACATACATCAACTCTAATACCATGAAGAAGACGAACAAAAGAGATCGGGATGTTAGTCGAAGTTTTTGGTTCGAAAGATTGGACATATCTATATAGAGTCATAGTATTTGGAATTGATAGGTTTGAGCAATCATGAAAATCCATGGTTACACAACACCTTCTCAACCTCAAAACTACTCGAATTTCGATGTTGAACTCTTCAAACTAAATTGTGAAGTGATTAGAGGATATCAAGCTTGTGTAAGAATGTAATATCTATCTCTCTCGCTCTAACCTCAAACCTATTGTTTTTGTAAGATTCATGTGCACTCACCGAGACTCTTTTGTGTGAAGATCCAGCTAGGTCATGAGTGTATAAACCAAAATATAAAAGAGCGTATCGAAAAACACCAAGTACTTGAATAAAGATTCTTTTTCGATCCTAGTATTTGAGATACAAGACGCATACATCAACTCTAATACCATGAAGAAGACGAACAAAAGTGATCGGGATGTTAGTCGAAGTTTTTGGTTCGGAAGATTGGACATATCTATATAGAGTCATAGTATTTGGAATTGATAGGTTTGAGCAATCATGAAAATCCATGGTTACACAACACCTTCTCAACCTCAAAACTACTCGAATTTCGATGTTGAACTCTTGAAACTAAATTGTGAAGTGATTAGAGGATATCAAGCTTGTTTAAGAATGTAATATCTATATCTCTCGCTCTAACCTCAAACCTAGTGTTTTTGTAGGATTCTGTGCACTCTCCGAGACTCTTTTGTGTGAAGATCCAGGTACGTCAAGAGTGTATAAGCAAAAATATAAAAGAGCGTATCGAAAAACACGAAGTACTTGAATAATGATTCTTTTTCGATCCTAGTGTTTGAGATACAAGCCGCATACATCAAATTTAATACCATGAAGAAGACGAACAAAAGAGATGGGGATGTTAGTCAAAGTTTTTGGTTCGAAAAATTGGACATGTCTATATAGAGTCATAGAATTTGGAATCGATAGGTTTGAGCAATAATGAAAATCCATCGTTACACATAGTCTTCTCCACCTCAAAACTACTCGAATTTCGATGTTGAAGTCTTCAAACTAAATTGTAAAGTGATTAGAGGATATCAAGCTTGTGTTAGAATGTAATATCTATCTCTCTCGCTGTAACCTCAAACCTATTGTTTTTGTAGGATTCTCGTGCACTCTCAGAGACTCTTTTGTGCGAAGATCCGGCTAGGTCAAGTGTGTATAAGCCAATATATAAAAGAGCGTATCGAAAAACACGAAGTACTTGAATAATTATTCTTTTTTGATCCTAGTGTTTGAGATACAAGACGCATACATCAACTCTAATACCATGAAGAAGACGAAAAAAGTGATCGGCATGTTAGTCGAAGTTTTTGGTTCAGAAGATTGGACATATCTATATAGAGTCATAGTATTTGGAATCGATAGGTTTGAGCAATCATGAAAATCCATGGTTACACAACCCCTTCTCCACCTCAAAACTACTCTAAATTTCGATGTTGAAGTCTTCAAACTAAATTGTGAAGTGATTAGAGGATATCAAGCTTGTTTAAGAATGTAATATCTATCTCTCTTGCTCTAACCTCAAACCTTGTGTTTTTTAGGATCTGTGCATTCTCCGAGACTCTTTTGTGTAAAGATCCGGGTACGTCAAGAGTGTATAAACAAAAATATAAAAGAGCGTATCGAAAAACACGAAGTACTTGAATAATGATTCTTTTTCGATC
>JAUJYP020000166.1:0-87320 GCA_030674075.2 Linum usitatissimum | reverse complement strand
GGAGACGGCGTCGAAACGTGTCATAACGCATTGCATGAACTTTCCCACCGCCCTAGCATCATTACCTTTCTCCTGTATAATCGTGCACATTTGTATGCATGGAAACCCGTGCCTCCAACCCGTAGTTGGTAAGTTCCTTTCTCAAGCCAAGACTAGGATCCGTATTTAGTTACTTCATCATCCATAATGGCTTATGCTCAAGCTTGGATCGGTAAATGACAAGCCATGTCATAAACTAGGTACAACGTGAGGTGCCTATCGATAGGAGTTTTAAAGTTACTTTGAAAGGACCAAATGGCCTCGATCGAGCTGATTGACCAATCTTTGAGAGGTTGATCGATCGTTCTCAAGAATCCGCTTGATCACATGATTCATTATTTTTCCTAACCGCTGATTTGGGTGGTATGTGATGATCAATGATGAGTTATCCCAAATAGTTAAACCGGTCGAGAAAACCTCAAGGTGAGTATGCCGAACGATGACCGGGAGACGGGCGTCGAAATGTGTCTAAAGGAATTGCATGAACTTTCCACCGCCTTAGCATCATTACCTTCTCCTTGTATAATCCTTCACTTTTGTATGTACGGAACCTATAAGCCACCAACACTAGTAATTTTGTACTTTCTTTCTAAAGTCAGGAAGATTAGCATCCCTATTTAGTACCCTTCATCGTCCATAATGGTTTTTGCTTCAAGCTTCACTCGGTAAATGACAAAGCCTTTACATAAACTAGTGGACAAGGTGAAGTTCCGATTGATAGGAGTCTTCGGTGCGCTTCGAATGAACCAAAGGGACCCCAATCGAGCTTGATTGACCAAATCCTGAGAGATCGATCGATCATTTTCTCAAGAATCCGCTTGATCACAAGCATTCATCATTTTTCTCTAACCGCTTGAATGTTGGTTGATATGTGATGATTAATCGATGAGTTATCCCAAATAGTTGGCAAACTCGGTTAGAAAACACTCGAAGGTTAGTATCTCGAGCGATATGACCTATGAGCGAGTGTGGCGTCAAAATGTGTCAAAAGGCATTGCATTAACTTTCCCACCGCCCTTAGCATCATTACCTTTCTCCTTGTATAATCGTTAACTTTTGTATGCATGGAACTCCGTAAGGCACCAACACTAAGTAATTTTGGTACTTTCTTTCTAAAGCTGGAAGACTAGCATCCCTATTTAGTAGCTTCATCGTCGATAATAGCTTTTGCTCAAGCTTCACTTGTAAATGACAAGCCTTGACATAAACTAGTGGACAAGGTGAAGTGCCGATCGATAGGAGTCTTGCAGGTAGTTCGAAAGAACCAAAGGGCCTCAATCGAGCTTGATTGACAAATCCTTCGAGAGATTGATCGATCATTTTCTCAAGAATCCGCTTGATCACAAGATTCATAATTTTTTCCTGACCGGTTAAATGTGGTTGGTATGTGATTATCAATCGATGAGTTATCCCAAATAGTTGGCAAACTGGTTAGAAAACACTCTAAAAGGTTAGTAACTCGAGCGAATATGACTGAGTGAGTGGCGTCAAAATGTGTCAAAAGGCATTGCATGAACTTTCCCACCGCCTTAGCATCATTACCTTTCTCCTTATATAATCGTTCACTTTTGTATGCATGGAACCTGTAAGGCACCAACCCTAGTAATTTTGTATTTTCTTTTTAAAGCTGGAAGACTAGCATCTCTATTTAGTAGGTTCATCGTCCATAATGGCTTTTGCTCAAGCTTCACTGGTAAATGACAAGCCTTTACATAAACTAGTGGACAAGGTGAAGTGCCGATCGATAGGAGTCTTGCGAGCAGTTCGAAAGAACCAAAGGGCCTCAATCGAGCTTGATTGACCAATCCTTGAGAGATTGATCGATCATTTTCTCAAGAATCCGCTTGATCACAAGATTCATCATTTTTTCATGACCGCTTGAATGTGGTTGGTATGTGATGATCAATCAATAAGTTATCCAAAATAGTTGGCAAACTGGTTAGAAAACACTCTGAAGGTTAGTAACTCGAGCGAAAGTGACTGAGCGAGTGGCGTCAAAATGTGTCAAAAGGCATTGCATGAACTTTCCCACCGCCTTAGCATCATTACCTTTCTCCTTGTATAATCGTTCACTTTTGTATGCATGGAACCTATAAGCCACCAACACTAGTAATTTTGTACTTTCTTTCTAAAAGCCTGGAAGACTAGCATCCCTATTTAGTAGCTTCATCGTCCATAATGGCTGTTGCTCAAGCATCACTGGTAAATGCCAAGTCTTGCCATAAACTAGTGGACAAGGTGAAGTGTCGATCAATAGGAGTCTTGCCGGCAGTTCGAATGAACCAAAGGGCCTCAATCGAGCTTGATTGACCAATCCTTGAGAGATTGATCGATCATTTTCTCAAGAATCCGCTTGATCACAAGATTCATCATTTTTTCTTAACCGCTTGAATGTGGTTTGTATGTGATGATCAATCGATGAGTTATCCCAAATAGTTGGCAAACTGGTTAGAAAACACTATAAAGGTTAGTAACTCGAGCGAATATGACAGAGTGAGTGGCGTCAAAATGTGTCAAAAGGCATTCCATGAACTTTCCCACCGCCTTCAGCATCATTACCTTTCTCCTTGTATAATCGTTCACTTTTGTATGCATGGAACCTATAAGCCACCAACACTAGTAATTTTGTACTTTCTTTCTAAAGCTGGAAGACTAGCATCCCTATTTAGTAGCTTCATCATCCATAATGGTTGTTGCTCAAGCATCACTGGTAAATGCCAAGTCTTGCCATAAACTAGTGGACAAGGTGAAGTGTCGATCAATAGGAGTCTTACAGGCAGCTCGAAAGAACCAAAGGGGACCTCAATCTAGCTTGCTTGACCAATCCTTGAGAGATTGATTGATCATTTTCTCAAGAATCCGCTTGATCACAAGATTCATCATTTATTCCTGACCGCTTAAATGTGGTTGGTATGTGATGATTAATCGATGAGTTATCCCAAAATAGTTGTAAACCGGTTAGAAAACACTCGAAGGTTAGTAACTCGAGCGCATATGATCGGAGTGAGTGGCGTCAAAATGTGTCAAAAGGCATTGCATTAACTTTCCCACCGCCTTAGCATCATTACCTTTCTCCTTTTATAATCGTTCACTTTTGTATGCATGGAACCCGTAAGGCACCAACCCTAGTAATTTTGTACTTTCTTTCTAAAGCCGGAAGACTAGCATCCCTATTTAGTAGCTTCATCGTCCATAGTGGCTTTTGCTCAAGCTTCACTGGTAAATGACAATCCTTGACATAAACTAGTGGACAAGGTGAAGTGCCGATCGATAGGAGTCTTGCAAGTAGTTCGAAAGAACCAAAGGGCCTCAATCGAGCTTGATTGACAAATCCTTGAGAGATTGATCGATCATTTTCTCAAGAATCCGCTTGATCACAAGATTCATAATTTTTTCCTAAACCGGTTAAATGTGGTTGGTATGTGATGATCAATCGATGAGTTATCCCAAATAGTTGGCAAACTTGTTAGAAAACACTCTAAAAGGTTAAGTAACTCGAGCGAATATGATCGAGTGAGTGGCGTCAAAATGTGTCAAAAGGCATTGCATGAACTTTCCCACCGCCTTAGCATCATTACCTTTCTCCTTGTATAATCGTTCACTTTTGTATGCATGGAACCTATAAGCCACCAACACTAGTAATTTTGTACTTTCTTTCTAAAGCCGGAAGACTAGATCCCTATTTAGTAACTTCATCGTCCATAATGGCTTACGCTCAAGCTTGACAAGCAAATGACAAGACTTCCCATAAACTAGTGGACAACGTGAAGTGCCGATCGATTGGAGTTTTAAAGTTATTTTCAAAGGACCAAAGGCTCGACTGGTAGCTTGACGGACCAATCTCGACAGATTGACCGATCGTTTTCTAAAGAATCCACTTGATCGCACGATTCATCACTTTTTTTCCTAACCGCTTGGATGTGGGTGGTACGCATGATCAATCGATGAGTGATCCCAAATAGTTGGCAAACCGGTTAGAAAAAACTCCCGAAGGTGAGTATGCCGAACGCATATGACCGGGAGACGGGCGTCGAAATGTGTCATAACGCATTGCATGAACTTTCCCACCGCCCCAGCATCATTACCTTTCTGCTTCGTATAATCGTGCACATTTGTACGCATGGAACCTAGTGCTCCTCCAACTCTTGCGTAGAGGTTGGTAGTTCCTTCCCAAGCTACAAGTACTAGGATCCATATTTAGTTACTTCATCATCCATAATGGCTTATGGTCAAGCTTGATCGGTAAATGACAAGCCATGTCATAAACTAGTGTACCACGTGAGGTGCCTATCGCACGGGAGTCTTAAAGTTAATTTTTAAAGGACCAAAACGGTCCTCAATCGAGCTTGATTGACCAATCCTTCGAGAGGCCGATCGATCATTTTCTCAAGAATCCGCTTGATCACATGATTCATCATTTTTCCCAACCGCTCGACGGTCGTGGTACGTGATGATCAATCGAAGAGTTATCCCAAATACCGGGCAACCCGGTTAGAAAAAACTCCTAAGGTGAGTAAGCCGAACGCATATTTAATCGGAAGACGGGCATCGAAATGTGTCATAACGCATTGCATGAACTTTCCCACCGCCCTAGCATCATTACCCTTCCGCTCTGTATAATCGTGCACATTCGTACGCATGGAACTCCGTGCTCCTCCAACCACTTAGCGTGTAGTGTCCTTTCTCAAGCGACAAGACTAAAGATCCATATTTAGATTATCATCATCCATAATGGCTTATGCTCAAGCTTGACCGGTAAATGACAAGCCATGTCATAAACTAGTGTACAACGTGAGGTGCCGATCGGGAATAGAAGTTTTAAAGTTACACTTTGAAAGGACAAAATGGCCTCGCTAATCGAGCTCGATTGACCAATCCGAGAGTTGATCGATCGTTTTCACAAGAATCCGCTTGATGACATGATTCATCATTTTTTCCTAACCGCTGGATGTGGGTGGTATGATGATCAAACGATGAGTTATCCCAAATAGTTGGAAACCGGTCGAGAAAACTCTGGGGTGAGTATGCCGAACGCATATGGATCGAGACGGCGTCGAAACGTGTCATAACGCATTCCATGAACTTTCCCACCGCCCTAGCATCATTACCTTTTTTTGTATAATCGTGCACATTTATATGCATGGAACCCGTGCTCCTTTAACCTTCCCGCAGTTGGTAGTTCCTTTCTCAAGCTACAAGACTAGATCCATATTTAAAGCATTACTTCATCATCCATAATGGCTTGTACTCAAGCTTGATTGGTAAATGACAAGCCATGTCATAAACTAGTGGACAACGTGAGGTGCCTATCGATAGGAGTTTAAAAAGTTACTTTCAAAGGACCAAATGGCTCGATCGAGCTTGATTGACCAATCCTTGAGAGATTGATCGATCATTTTCTCAAGAATCCGATCACATGATTCATCATTTTTTCCTAACCGGTTGACGTGGGTGGAATGCGATGATCAATCGATGAGTTATCCCAAATAGTTGGCAACCGAATGAGAAAACTCGCAGGTGAGTATGCCGAACGCATATGACTGGGAGACGGGCGTCGAAACGTGTCATAACGCATTGCATGAACTTTCCCACCGCCCTAGCATCATTACCTTCCGCTCGTATACTCGTGCACATTTATATGTACGGAACCCATGCTCCTCAAACTCCTAGTTGGTAGTTCCTTTGTCAAGCTACAAGACTAGATCCATATTTAGTTACTTCATCATCCATAATGGCTTATGCTCAAGCTTGATTGGTAAATGACAAGCCATGTCATAAACTAGTGTACAACGTGAGGTGCCTATCGTATAGGAGTCTTAAAGTTACTTTGAAAGGACCAAAATGGCCTCGATCGAGCTTGATTGACCACCCATTGAGGTTGATCGATCGTTTTCTCAAGAATCCGCTTGACGATATGATTCATTATTTTTTCCTAACTCATTGGATATTGGTGGTATGATGATCAAATGATGAGTTATCCCAAATAGTTGGCAACCGAGGTAGAGAAAACTCAAGGTGAGTATGCCGAACGCATATGACATGGAGACGGGCGTCGAAACGTGTCATAACGCATTCCATGAACTTTCCCACCGCCCTAACATCATTAACTTTTTTGTATAATCGCGCACATTTGTACGTACTAACTCGTGCTCCTCCAACTCTAATAATTGGTAGTTCCTTTCTCAAGCTACAAGACTAGGATCCATATTTAGTTACTTCATCATCCATAATGGCTTATACTCAAGCTTGAACGGTAAATGATAAGCCATGTCATAAACTAGTGGACACACGTAGAGTGCCTATCGACTGGAGTTTTAAAGTTACTTTGAAAGGACCAAACCGCTCGATCGAGCTTGGATTGACCAATCCTTGAGAGATTGATCGATCATTTTCTCAAGAATCCGTGATCACACGATTCATCATTTTTTCCTAACCGCTTGGATGCTCGGTGGTACGTGATGATCAATCGAAGAGTTATCCCAAATAAGTTGGCAACCGGGTTAGAAAAAACTCGAAGGTGAGTATGCCGAACGCATATGATCGGGAGACGGGCGTCGAAATGTGTCATAACGCATTGCATGAACTTTCCCACCGCCCTAGCATCATTACCTTCGCTTGTATAATCGTGCACATTTCTGTATGCATGAACCCGTGCTCCTCCAACTCCAGCAGAAGGTAGCCTTTCTCAAGCTACAAGACTGGGATCCATATTTAGTTACTTCATCATCCATAATGGCTTATACTCAAGCTTGATCGGTAAATAACAAGCCATGTCATAAACTAGTGGACAACGTGAGGTGCCTATCGATAGACTTTTAAAGTTACTTTGAAAGGACCAAATGGCCTCGACGCTATGATTGACCAACTTTTTGAGATTGATCGATCGTTTTCTAGAATCCGTCGATCACACGCACCATCATTTTTCCCTAACCGCTTGGATGTGGGTGGTATGTGATGATCAATCGAAGAGTTATCCCAAATAGTTGGCAAACCGGTTAGAAAAAACCAGAAGGTGAGTATGCCGAACGCATATGACCAAGCAAGGGGCGTCGAAATGTGTCATAACGCATGGCGATGAACTTAACCACCGCCCCCAAGATCATTACCTTTGTGGTTGTGGCTAATCGTGCACATTTGTATGCAATGGAACTCCGTGCTCCTCCAACTGCATAGTTGTAGTTCCTTTCTCAAGCTACAAGCACTAGGATCCATATTTAGTTACTTCATCATCCATAATGGCTTATGCTCAAGCTTGATCGGTAAATGACAAGCCATGTCATAAACTAGTATACATCGTGAGGTGCCTATCGACAGGAGTTTTAAAGTTACTTGGAAAGGACCAAATCGGCCTCGATCGAGCTTCGATTGACCAATCTTGAGAGAGGTTGATCGATCGTTTTCTCAAGAATCCGCTTGATCACACGATTCATCATTTTTTTCCTAACCGCTTGATGTCCGTGGTATGTGATGATCAAATGATGAGTTATCCCAAATAGTTGCAAACCGGTCAGAAAACTCGAAGGTGAGTATGCCGAACGCATATGATCGAGACGGGCGTCGAAATGTGTCATAACGTATTCAATGAACTTTCCCACCGCCCTAGCATCATTACCTTTCTACTTGTATAATCGTGCACATTTGTATGCACGGAACCTCGTGCTCCTCCAACTCCAAAAATAGGTAGTACCTTTCGCAAGCTACAAGATTAGGATCCATATTTAGTTACTTCATCATCCATAATGGCTTATACTCAAGTCAGGATCGGTAAACGACAAGCCATGTCATAAACTAGTGGACAACGTGAGGTGCCTATCGACAGGAGTTTTAAAGTTACTTTGAAAGGACCAAATGGCTCGATCGAGCTTGATTGACCAAACCTTGAGAGATTGATCGATCATTTCTCAAGAATCCGCTTGATCACATGATTCATCATTTTTTCCTAACCCATTGACGTCGGGTGGTAGCCGTGATGATCAATCGAAGAGTTATCCCAAATAGTTGGCAACCGGGTTAGAAAACTCAGGGTGAGTATGCCGAACGCATATGACTGGGAGACGGGCGTCGAAATGTGTCATAACGCATTGCATGAACTTTCCCACCGCCCTAGCATCATTACCTTCGCTTGTATAACCGTGCACATTTGTATGCATGGAACCCGTGCTCCTCGACCGTAGTTGGTAGTTCCTTTCTCAAGCTACAAGACTAGGATCCATATTTAGTTACTTCATCATCCATAATGGCTTATGCTCAAGTTTGAATCGGAAATGACAAGCCATGTCATAAACTAGTGTACAACGTGAGGTGCCTATCGATAGGAGTTTTAAAGTTACTTTGAAAGGACCAAATGGCCTCGATCGAGCTTGATTGACAATCTTTGAGAGGTTGATCGATCGTTTTCTCAAGAATCCGCTTGATGACATGATTCATTATTTTTTCCTAACCGCTTGGATATTGGTGGTATGTGATGATCAAATGATGAGTTATCCCAAATAGTTGCAAACCGGTCGAGAAAACTCGAAGGTGAGTATGCCGAACGCATACGACCGGGAGACGGGCGTCGAAATGTGTCTTAACGCATTCCATGAACTTTCCCACCGCCTCAGGATCATTACCTTTCTGGTTGTATAATCGTGCACATTTGTATGCATTGACCCCGTGCTCCTCCAACTCCGAGTTGGTAGTTCCTTTCTCAAGCTACAAGACTAGGATCCATATTTAGTTACTTCATCATCCATAATGGCTTATACTCAAGCTTGATCGGTAAATGACAAGCCATGTCATAAACTAGTGGACAACGTGAGGTGCCTATCGATTGAGTTTTAAAGTTACTTTTGAAAGGACCAAATGGCCTCGATCGAGCTTGATTGACCAATCCTTGAGAGATTGATCGATCGTTTTCTCAAGAATCCGCTTGATCACATGATTCATCATTTTTTCCTAACCGCTTGATGTGGGTGGTATGTGATGATCAATCGAAGAGTTATCCCAAATAGCTGGCAAACTGGTTAGAAAAACTCGAAGGTGGAGTATGCCGAACGCATATGATCGGGAGACGGGCGTCGACATGTGTCATAACGCATTGCATGAACTTTCCCACCGCCCTAGGATCATTACCTTCGCTTGTATAATCGTGCACATTTGTACGCATGGAACCTGTGCTCCTCCAACTCCAGTAGTTGGTAGTTCCTTTCTCAAGCTACAAGACTAGGATCCGTATTTAGTTACTTCATCATCCATAATGGCTTATGCTCAAGCCTGACTGGTAAATGACAAGCCATGTCATAAACTAGTGTACCACGTGAGGTGCCTATCGACAGGAGTTTAAAGTTACTTTGAAAGGACCAAATGGCTCGATCGAGCTTGATTGACCAATCCTTGAGAGGTTGATCGATCGTTTTCTCAAGAATCCGCTCGATGACATGATTCATTATTTTTTTCCCAACCGCTTGATATCGGTGGTACGTGATGATCAAATGATGAGTTATCCCAAATAGTTGCCAACCGGTCGGAGAAAACTCGAAGGTGAGTATGCCCAACGCATATGATCGGGAGACGGGCGTCGAAATGTGTCTTAACGCATTCCATGAACTTTCCCACCGCCTCTAGCATCATTACCTTCCTTCTTGCATAATCGTGCACATTTGTAATGCACGGTAACCTCGTGCTCCTCCAACTCCTAGCAGGTGGTAGTTCCTTTCTCAAGCTCAAGACTAGGATCCATATTTAGTTACTTCATCATCCATAATGGCTTATACTCAAGCTTGACTGGTAAATGACAAGCCATGTCATAAACTAGTGGACAACGTGAGGTGCCTATCGATAGGAGTTTTAAAGTTACTTTGAAAGGACCAAATGGCCTCGATCGAGCTTGATTGACCAATCTTTGAGAGGTTGATCGATCGTTTTCTCAAGAATCCGCTTGATCACATGATTCATCATTTTTTCCTAACCGCTTGGATGTGGGTGGTATGTGATGATCAATCGAAGAGTTATCCCAAATAGTTGGCAAACCGGTTAGAAAAAACTCAAGGTGAGTATGCCGAACGCATATGACATGGAGACGGGCGTCGAAATGTGTCATAACGCATTCATGAACTTTCCCACCGCCCTAGCATCATTACCTTTTCGCTTGTATAATCGTGCACATTTGTATGCATGGAACTTCGTGCTCCTCCAACTCCAGTAGTTGGTAGTTCCTTTCTCAAGCTACAAGACTAGGATCCATATTTAGTTACTTCATCATCCATAATGGCTTATACTCAAGCTTGACCGGTAAATGACAAGCCATGTCATAAACTAGTGGACAACGTGAGGTGCCTATCGATAGGAGTTTTAAAGTTACTTTGAAAGGACTAAATGGCCTCGATCGAGCTTGATTGACCAATCCTTGAGAGATTGATCGATCATTTTCTCAAGAATCCGCTTGATCACATGATTCATCATTTTTTCCTAACCGCTTGGATGTGGGTGGTATGTGATGATCAATCGAAGAGTTATCCCAAATAGTTGGCAAACCGGTTAGAAAAAACTCGAAGGTGAGTATGCCGAACGCATATATTTGGGAGACGGGCGTCGAAATGTGTCATAACGCATTTCATGAACTTTCCCACCGCCCTAGCATCATTACCTTTCGCTTGTATAATCGTGCACATTTGTATGCATGGAACCCGATGCTCCTCCAACTCCGGTAGTTGGTAGTTCCTTTCTCAAGCTACAAGACTAGGATCCATATTTAGTTACTTCATCATCCATAATGGCTTATACTCAAGCTTGATCGGTAAATGACAAGCCATGTCATAAACTAGTGGACAACGTGAGGTGCCTATCGATAGGAGTTTTAAAGTTACTTTGAAAGGACCAAATGGCCTCGATCGAGCTTGATTGACCAATCCTTGAGAGATTGATCGATCATTTTCTCAAGAATCCGTTTGATCACATGATTCATCATTTTTTCCTAACCGCTTGGATGTGGGTGGTATGTGATGATCAATCGAAGAGTTATCCCAAATAGTTGGCAAACGGGTTAGAAAAAACTCGAAGGTGAGTATGCCGAACGCATATGACCTGGGAGACGGGCGTCGACATGTGTCATAACGCATTGCATGAACTTTCCCACCGCCCTAGCATCATTACCTTCCGCTTGTATAATCGTGCACATTTGTATGCATGGAACCCGTGCTCCTCCAACTCCGGTAGTTGGTAGTTCCTTTCTCAAGCTACAAGACTAGGATCCGTATTTAGTTACTTCATCATCCATAATGGCTTATGCTCAAGCTTGACCGGTAAATGACAAGCCATGTCATAAACTAGTGTACCACGTGAGGTGCCTATCGATAGAGTCTTAAAGTTACTTTGAAAGGACCAAATGGCCTCGATCGAGCTTGATTGACCAATCCTTGAGAGGTTGATCGATCGTTTTCTCAAGAATCCGCTTGATCACATGATTCATTATTTTTTCCTAACCGCTTGGATATTGGTGGTATGTGATGATCAAATGATGAGTTATCCCAAATAGTTGGCAAACCGGGTTGGAGAAAACTCGAAGGTGAGTATGCCGAACGCATATGACCGGGAGACGGGCGTCGAAATGTGTCTTAACGCATTCCATGAACTTTCCCACCGCCCTAGCATCATTACCTTTTTGCTTGTATAATCGTGCACATTTGTATGCACGGAACTCCGTGCTCCTCCAACTCCAAAGAGTTGGTAGTTCCTTTCTCAAGCTACAAGACTAGGATCCATATTTAGTTACTTCATCATCCATAATGGCTTATACTCAAGCTTGACCGGTAAATGACAAGCCATGTCATAAACTAGTGGACAACGTGAGGTGCCTATCGATAGGAGTTTTAAAGTTACTTTGAAAGGACCAAATGGCCTCGATCGAGCTTGATTGACCAATCCTTGAGAGATTGATCGATCGTTTTCTCAAGAATCCGCTTGATCACATGATTCATCATTTTTTCCTAACCGCTTGGATGTGGGTGGTATGTGATGATCAATCGAAGAGTTATCCCAAATAGTTGCCAACTGGTCAGAAAAAACTCTGAAGGTGAGTATGCCGAACGCATATGACTGGGAGACGGGCGTCGAAATGTGTCATAACGCATTCAATGAACTTTCCCACCGCCCTAGCATCATTACCTTTCTGCTTGTATAATCGTGCACATTTGTATGCACGGAACCTGTGCTCCTCCAACTCCAGTAGTTGGTAGTTCCTTTCTCAAGCTACAAGACTAGGATCCATATTTAGTTACTTCATCATCCATAATGGCTTATACTCAAGCTTGACTGGTAAATGACAAGCCATGTCATAAACTAGTGGACAACGTGAGGTGCCTATCGATAGGAGTTTTAAAGTTACTTTGAAAGGACTAAATGGCCTCGATCGAGCTTGATTGACCAATCCTTGAGAGATTGATCGATCATTTTCTCAAGAATCCGCTTGATCACATGATTCATCATTTTTTCCTAACCGCTTGGATGTGGGTGGTATGTGATGATCAATCGAAGAGTTATCCCAAATAGTTGGCAAACCGGTTAGAAAAAACTCGGAAGGTGAGTATGCCGAACGCATATGACTGGGAGACGGGCGTCGAAATGTGTCATAACGCATTTCATGAACTTTCCCACCGCCCTAGCATCATTACCTTTCTGCTTGTATAATCGTGCACATTTGTATGCATGGAACCTGTGCTCCTCCAACTCCAGTAGTTGGTAGTTCCTTTCTCAAGCTACAAGACTAGGATCCATATTTAGTTACTTCATCATCCATAATGGCTTATACTCAAGCTTGACTGGTAAATGACAAGCCATGTCATAAACTAGTGGACAACGTGAGGTGCCTATCGATAGGAGTTTTAAAGTTACTTTGAAAGGACTAAATGGCCTCGATCGAGCTTGATTGACCAATCCTTGAGAGATTGATCGATCATTTTCTCAAGAATCCGCTTGATCACATGATTCATCATTTTTTCCTAACCGCTTGGATGTGGGTGGTATGTGATGATCAATCGAAGAGTTATCCCAAATAGTTGGCAACCGGTTAGAAAAAACTCGAAGGTGAGTATGCCGAACGCATATGACCGGGAGACGGGCGTCGACATGTGTCATAACGCATTGCATGAACTTTCCCACCGCCCTAGCATCATTACCTTTCGCCTTGTATAATCGTGCACATTTGTATGCATGGAACTCCGTGCTCCTCCAACTCCGAGTAGTTGGTAGTTCCTTTCTCAAGCTACAAGACTAGGATCCGTATTTAGTTACTTCATCATCCATAATGGCTTATGCTCAAGCTTGACTGGTAAATGACAAGCCATGTCATAAACTAGTGTACCACGTGAGGTGCCTATCGATAGGAGTTTTAAAGTTACTTTGAAAGGACCAAATGGCCTCGATCGAGCTTGATTGACCAATCTTTGAGAGGTTGATCGATCGTTTTCTCAAGAATCCGCTTGATCACATGATTCATTATTTTTTCCTAACCGCTTGGATATTGGTGGTATGTGATGATCAAATGATGAGTTATCCCAAATAGTTGGCAAACCGGTCGAGAAAACTCGAAGGTGAGTATGCCGAACGCATATGACTGGGAGACGGGCGTCGAAATGTGTCATAACGCATTCCATGAACTTTCCCACCGCCCTAGCATCATTACCTTTACGCTTGTATAATCGTGCACATTTGTATGCATGGAACCTCGTGCTCCTCCAACTCCGTATAGTTGGTAGTTCCTTTCTCAAGCTACAAGACTAGGATCCATATTTAGTTACTTCATCATCCATAATGGCTTATGCTCAAGCTCTTGATCGGTAAATGACAAGCCATGTCATAAACTAGTGTACAACGTGAGGTGCCTATCGATAGGAGTTTTAAAGTTACTTTGAAAGGACCAAATGGCCTCGATCGAGCTTGATTGACCAATCTTTGAGAGGTTGATCGAGCGTTTTCTCAAGAATCCGCTTGATGACATGATTCATCATTTTTTCCTAACCGCTTGGATATCTGTGGTATGTGATGATCAATCGATGAGTTATCCCAAATAGTTGGCAAGCTGGTTAGAAAAAACTCTGAAGGTGAGTATGCCGAACGGATATGACATGGAGACGGGCGTCGAAATGTGTCATAACGCATTGCATGAACTTTCCCACCGCCCTAGCATCATTACCTTTCTGCTTGTATAATCGTGCACATTTGTATGCATGGAACCTGTGCTCCTCCAACTCCAGTAGTTGGTAGTTCCTTTCTCAAGCTACAAGACTAGGATCCGTATTTAGTTACTTCATCATCCATAATGGCTTATACTCAAGCTTGACTGGTAAATGACAAGCCATGTCATAAACTAGTGGACAACGTGAGGTGCCTATCGATAGGAGTTTTAAAGTTACTTTGAAAGGACCAAATGGCCTCGATCGAGCTTGATTGACCAATCCTTGAGAGATTGATCGATCATTTTCTCAAGAATCCGCTGGATCACATGATTCATCATTTTTTCCTAACCGCTTGGATGTGGGTGGTATGTGATGATCAATCGAAGAGTTATCCCAAATAGTTGGCAAACTGGTTAGAAAAAACTCGAAGGTGAGTATGCCGAACGCATATGACTGGGAGACGGGCATCGAAATGTGTCATAACGCATTGCATGAACTTTCCCACCGCCCTAGCATCATTACCTTTCTGCTTGTATAATCGTGCACATTTGTATGCACGGAACCTGTGCTACTCCAACTCCAGTAGTTGGTAGTTCCTTTCTCAAGCTACAAGACTAGGATCCATATTTAGTTACTTCATCATCCATAATGGCTTATACTCAAGCTTGACTCGGTAAATGACAAGCCATGTCATAAACTAGTGGACAACGTGAGGTGCCTATCGATAGGAGTTTTAAAGTTACTTTGAAAGGACCAAATGGCCTCAATCGAGCTTGATTGACCAATCCTTGAGAGATTGATCGATCATTTTCTCAAGAATCCGCTTGATCACATGATTCATCATTTTTTCCTAACCGCTTGGATGTGGGTGGTATGTGATGATCAATCGAAGAGTTATCCCAAATAGTTGGCAAACCGGTTAGAAAAAACTCGAAGGTGAGTATGCCGAACGCATATGATCGGGAGACGGGCATCGAAATGTGTCATAACGCATTGCATGAACTTTCCCACCGCCCTAGCATCATTACCTTTCTGCTTGTATAATCGTGCACATTTGTATGCATGGAACCTCGTGCTCCTCCAACTCCGGTAGTTGGTAGTTCCTTTCTCAAGCTACAAGACTAGGATCCATATTTAGTTACTTCATCATCCATAATGGCTTATGCTCAAGCTTGAATCGGTAAATGACAAGCCATGTCATAAACTAGTGTACAACGTGAGGTGCCTATCGATAGGAGTTTTAAAGTTACTTTGAAAGGACCAAATGGCCTCGATCGAGCTTGATTGACCAATCTTTGAGAGGTTGATCGATCGTTTTCTCAAGAATCCGCTTGATGACATGATTCATTATTTTTTCCTAACCGCTTGGATGTCCGTGGTATGTGATGATCAAATGATGAGTTATCCCAAATAGTTGGCAAACCGGTTAGAAAAAACTCGAAGGTGAGTATGCCGAACGCATATGATGGGAGACGGGCGTCGAAATGTGTCATAACGCATTCCATGAACTTTCCCACCGCCCTAGCATCATTACCTTTTTGCTTGTATAATCGTGCACATTTGTATGCACGGAACCTGTGCTCCTCCAACTCCAGTAGTTGGTAGTTCCTTTCTCAAGCTACAAGACTAGGATCCATATTTAGTTACTTCATCATCCATAATGGCTTATACTCAAGCTTGACTGGTAAATGACAAGCCATGTCATAAACTAGTGGACAACGTGAGGTGCCTATCGATAGGAGTTTTAAAGTTACTTTGAAAGGACCAAATGGCCTCGATCGAGCTTGATTGACCAATCCTTGAGAGATTGATCGATCATTTTCTCAAGAATCCGCTTGATCACATGATTCATCATTTTTTCCTAACCGCTTGGATGTGGGTGGTATGTGATGATCAATCGAAGAGTTATCCCAAATAGTTGGCAAACCGGTTAGAAAAAACTCGAAGGTGAGTATGCCGAACGCATATGATCGGGAGACGGGCGTCGAAATGTGTCATAACGCATTGCATGAACTTTCCCACCGCCCTAGCATCATTACCTTTGCGCTTGTATAATCGTGCACATTTGTATGCATGGAACCCGTGCTCCTCCAACTCCAAAGTTGGTAGTTCCTTTCTCAAGCTACAAGACTAGGATCCATATTTAGTTACTTCATCATCCATAATGGCTTATGCTCAAGCTTGACTGGTAAATGACAAGCCATGTCATAAACTAGTGTACAACGTGAGGTGCCTATCGATAGGAGTTTTAAAGTTACTTTGAAAGGACCAAATGGCCTCGATCGAGCTTGATTGACCAATCCTTGAGAGGTTGATCGATCGTTTTCTCAAGAATCCGCTTGATCACATGATTCATCATTTTTTCCTAACCGCTTGGATATTGGTGGTATGTGATGATCAAATGATGAGTTATCCCAAATAGTTGGCAACCGGTTAGAAAAAACTCGAAGGTGAGTATGCCGAACGCATATGACTGGGAGACGGGCGTCGAAATGTGTCTTAACGCATTCCATGAACTTTCCCACCGCCCTAGCATCATTACCTTTCGCTTGTATAATCGTGCACATTTGTATGCACGGAACACATGCTCCTCCAACTCCGGTAGTTGGTAGTTCCTTTCTCAAGCTACAAGACTAGGATCCATATTTAGTTACTTCATCATCCATAATGGCTTATACTCGAAGCTTGACCGGTAAATGACAAGCCATGTCATAAACTAGTGGACAACGTGAGGTGCCTATCGATAGGAGTTTTAAAGTTACTTTGAAAGGACCAAATGGCCTCGATCGAGCTTGATTGACCAATCCTTGAGAGATTGATCGATCGTTTTCTCAAGAATCCGCTTGATCACATGATTCATCATTTTTTCCTAACCGCTTGGATGTGGGTGGTATGTGATGATCAATCGATGAGTTATCCCAAATAGTTGGCAAGCGGTTAGAAAAAACTCGAAGGTGAGTATGCCGAACGCATATGATCGGGAGACGGGCGTCGAAATGTGTCATAACGCATTCAATGAACTTTCCCACCGCCCTAGCATCATTACCTTTCTCCTTGTATAATCGTGCACATTTGTATGCACGAAACTCCGTGCTCCTCCAACTCCGGTAGTTGGTAGTTCCTTTCTCAAGCTACAAGACTAGGATCCATATTTAGTTACTTCATCATCCATAATGGCTTATACTCAAGCTTGGATCGGTAAATGACAAGCCATGTCATAAACTAGTGGACAACGTGAGGTGCCTATCGATAGGAGTTTTAAAGTTACTTTGAAAGGACCAAATGGCCTCGATCGAGCTTGATTGACCAATCCTTGAGAGATTGATCGATCATTTTCTCAAGAATCCGCTTGATCACATGATTCATCATTTTTTCCTAACCGCTTGGATGTGGGTGGTATGTGATGATCAATCGAAGAGTTATCCCAAATAGTTGGCAAACCGGTTAGAAAAAACTGCGAAGGTGAGTATGCCGAACGCATATGACAGGGAGACGGGCGTCGAAATGTGTCATAACGCATTGCATGAACTTTCCCACCGCCCTAGCATCATTACCTTTCTGCTTGTATAATCGTGCACATTTGTATGCATGGAACTCGTGCTCCTCCAACTCCGGTAGTTGGTAGTTCCTTTCTCAAGCTACAAGACTAGGATCCGTATTTAGTTACTTCATCATCCATAATGGCTTATGCTCAAGCTTGACTGGTAAATGACAAGCCATGTCATAAACTAGTGTACCACGTGAGGTGCCTATCGATAGGAGTCTTAAAGTTACTTTGAAAGGACCAAATGGCCTCGATCGAGCTTGATTGACCAATCCTTGAGAGGTTGATCGATCGTTTTCTCAAGAATCCGCTTGATCACATGATTCATTATTTTTTCCTAACCGCTTGGATATTGGTGGTATGTGATGATCAAATGATGAGTTATCCCAAATAGTTGCAAACTGGTCAGAGAAAACTCTGAAGGTGAGTATGCCGAACGCATATGACTGGGAGACGGGCGTCGAAATGTGTCTTAACGCATTCCATGAACTTTCCCACCGCCCTAGCATCATTACCTTTCTCGCTTGTATAATCGTGCACATTTGTATGCACGGAACCGTGCTCCTCCAACTCCGGTAGTTGGTAGTTCCTTTCTCAAGCTACAAGACTAGGATCCATATTTAGTTACTTCATCATCCATAATGGCTTATACTCAAGCTTGATCGGTAAATGACAAGCCATGTCATAAACTAGTGGACAACGTGAGGTGCCTATCGATAGGAGTTTTAAAGTTACTTTGAAAGGACCAAATGGCCTCGATCGAGCTTGATTGACCAATCCTTGAGAGATTGATCGATCGTTTTCTCAAGAATCCGCTTGATCACATGATTCATCATTTTTTCCTAACCGCTTGGATGTGGGTGGTATGTGATGATCAATCGAAGAGTTATCCCAAATAGTTGGCAAACCGGTTAGAAAAAACTCGAAGGTGAGTATGCCGAACGCATATGATATGGAGACGGGCGTCGAAATGTGTCATAACGCATTGCATGAACTTTCCCACCGCCCTAGCATCATTACCTTTCGCTTGTATAATCGTGCACATTTGTATGCATGGAACACATCGTGCTCCTCCAACTCCGGTAGTTGGTAGTTCCTTTCTCAAGCTACAAGACTAGGATCCATATTTAGTTACTTCATCATCCATAATGGCTTATGCTCAAGCTTGACTGGTAAATGACAAGCCATGTCATAAACTAGTGGACAACGTGAGGTGCCTATCGATAGGAGTTTTAAAGTTACTTTGAAAGGACCAAATGGCCTCGATCGAGCTTGATTGACCAATCCTTGAGAGATTGATCGATCATTTTCTCAAGAATCCGCTTGATCACATGATTCATCATTTTTTCCTAACCGCTTGGATGTGGGTGGTATGTGATGATCAATCGAAGAGTTATCCCAAATAGTTGGCAAACTGGTTAGAAAAAACTCTGAAGGTGAGTATGCCGAACGCATATGACTGGGAGACGGGCGTCGAAATGTGTCATAACGCATTTCATGAACTTTCCCACCGCCCTAGCATCATTACCTTTCTGCTTGTATAATCGTGCACATTTGTATGCATGGAACCTGTGCTCCTCCAACTCCGGTAGTTGGTAGTTCCTTTCTCAAGCTACAAGACTAGGATCCATATTTAGTTACTTCATCATCCATAATGGCTTATGCTCAAGCTTGACTGGTAAATGACAAGCCATGTCATAAACTAGTATACATCGTGAGGTGCCTATCGATAGGAGTTTTAAAGTTACTTTGAAAGGACCAAATGGCCTCGATCGAGCTTGATTGACCAATCTTTGAGAGGTTGATCGATCGTTTTCTCAAGAATCCGCTTGATCACATGATTCATTATTTTTTCCTAACCGCTTGGATGTAGGTGGTATGTGATGATCAAATGATGAGTTATCCCAAATAGTTGCAAACTGGTCAGAGAAAACTCTGAAGGTGAGTATGCCGAACGCATATGACTGGGAGACGGGCGTCGAAATGTGTCATAACGTATTCAATGAACTTTCCCACCGCCCTAGCATCATTACCTTTCTGCTTGTATAATCGTGCACATTTGTATGCACGGAACCTGTGCTCCTCCAACTCCGGTAGTTGGTAGTTCCTTTCTCAAGCTACAAGACTAGGATCCATATTTAGTTACTTCATCATCCATAATGGCTTATACTCAAGCTTGACCGGTAAATGACAAGCCATGTCATAAACTAGTGGACAACGTGAGGTGCCTATCGATAGGAGTTTTAAAGTTACTTTGAAAGGACCAAATGGCCTCGATCGAGCTTGATTGACCAATCCTTGAGAGATTGATCGATCATTTTCTCAAGAATCCGCTTGATCACATGATTCATCATTTTTTCCTAACCGCTTGGATGTGGGTGGTATGTGATGATCAATCGAAGAGTTATCCCAAATAGTTGGCAAACGGTTAGAAAAAACTGCGAAGGTGAGTATGCCGAACGCATATGACCGGGAGACGGGCGTCGAAATGTGTCATAACGCATTGCATGAACTTTCCCACCGCCCTAGCATCATTACCTTTACGCTTGTATAATCGTGCACATTTGTATGCATGGAACTCGTGCTCCTCGAACTCCGGTAGTTGGTAGTTCCTTTCTCAAGCTACAAGACTAGGATCCATATTTAGTTACTTCATCATCCATAATGGCTTATGCTCAAGCTTGACTGGTAAATGACAAGCCATGTCATAAACTAGTGTACAACGTGAGGTGCCTATCGATAGGAGTTTTAAAGTTACTTTGAAAGGACCAAATGGCCTCGATCGAGCTTGATTGACCAATCTTTGAGAGGTTGATCGATCGTTTTCTCAAGAATCCGCTTGATGACATGATTCATTATTTTTTCCTAACCGCTTGGATATTGGTGGTATGTGATGATCAAATGATGAGTTATCCCAAATAGTTGCAAACTGGTCAGAGAAAACTCTGAAGGTGAGTATGCCGAACGCATATGACCGGGAGACGGGCGTCGAAATGTGTCTTAACGCATTCCATGAACTTTCCCACCGCCCTAGCATCATTACCTTTACGCTTGTATAATCGTGCACATTTGTATGCACGGAACTCCGTGCTCCTCCAACTCCGGTAGTTGGTAGTTCCTTTCTCAAGCTACAAGACTAGGATCCATATTTAGTTACTTCATCATCCATAATGGCTTATACTCAAGCTTGACTGGTAAATGACAAGCCATGTCATAAACTAGTGGACAACGTGAGGTGCCTATCGATAGGAGTTTTAAAGTTACTTTGAAAGGACCAAATGGCCTCGATCGAGCTTGATTGACCAATCCTTGAGAGATTGATCGATCGTTTTCTCAAGAATCCGCTTGATCACATGATTCATCATTTTTTCCTAACCGCTTGGATGTGGGTGGTATGTGATGATCAATCGAAGAGTTATCCCAAATAGTTGGCAAACTGGTTAGAAAAAACTCTGAAGGTGAGTATGCCGAACGCATATGACTGGGAGACGGGCGTCGAAATGTGTCATAACGCATTCAATGAACTTTCCCACCGCCCTAGCATCATTACCTTTCTGCTTGTATAATCGTGCACATTTGTATGCACGGAACCTGTGCTCCTCCAACTCCAGTAGTTGGTAGTTCCTTTCTCAAGCTACAAGACTAGGATCCGTATTTAGTTACTTCATCATCCATAATGGCTTATACTCAAGCTTGACTGGTAAATGACAAGCCATGTCATAAACTAGTGGACAACGTGAGGTGCCTATCGATAGGAGTTTTAAAGTTACTTTGAAAGGACTAAATGGCCTCGATCGAGCTTGATTGACCAATCCTTGAGAGATTGATCGATCATTTTCTCAAGAATCCGCTTGATCACATGATTCATCATTTTTTCCTAACCGCTTGGATGTGGGTGGTATGTGATGATCAATCGAAGAGTTATCCCAAATAGTTGGCAAACTGGTTAGAAAAAACTCTGAAGGTGAGTATGCCGAACGCATATGACCTGGAGACGGGCGTCGAAATGTGTCATAACGCATTTCATGAACTTTCCCACCGCCCTAGCATCATTACCTTTCTGCTTGTATAATCGTGCACATTTGTATGCATGGAACCTGTGCTCCTCCAACTCCAGTAGTTGGTAGTTCCTTTCTCAAGCTACAAGACTAGGATCCATATTTAGTTACTTCATCATCCATAATGGCTTATGCTCAAGCTTGATCGGTAAATGACAAGCCATGTCATAAACTAGTATACATCGTGAGGTGCCTATCGATAGGAGTTTTAAAGTTACTTTGAAAGGACCAAATGGCCTCGATCGAGCTTGATTGACCAATCTTTGAGAGGTTGATCGATCGTTTTCTCAAGAATCCGCTTGATCACATGATTCATTATTTTTTCCTAACCGCTTGGATGTACGTGGTATGTGATGATCAAATGATGAGTTATCCCAAATAGTTGCAAACTGGTCAGAGAAAACTCTGAAGGTGAGTATGCCGAACGCATATGACTGGGAGACGGGCGTCGAAATGTGTCATAACGTATTCAATGAACTTTCCCACCGCCCTAGCATCATTACCTTTCGCTTGTATAATCGTGCACATTTGTATGCACGGAACTCCGTGCTCCTCCAACTCCGGTAGTTGGTAGTTCCTTTCTCAAGCTACAAGACTAGGATCCATATTTAGTTACTTCATCATCCATAATTGCTTATACTCAAGCTTGGGTAAATGACAAGCCATGTCATAAACTAGTGGACAACGTGAGGTGCCTATCGATAGGAGTTTTAAAGTTACTTTGAAAGGACCAAATGGCCTCGATCGAGCTTGATTGACCAATCCTTGAGAGATTGATCGATCATTTTCTCAAGAATCCGCTTGATCACATGATTCATCATTTTTTCCTAACCGCTTGGATGTGGGTGGTATGTGATGATCAATCGAAGAGTTATCCCAAATAGTTGGCAAACCGGTTAGAAAAAACTCGAAGGTGAGTATGCCGAACGCATATGACGGGAGACGGGCGTCGAAATGTGTCATAACGCATTGCATGAACTTTCCCACCGCCCTAGCATCATTACCTTTACGCTTGTATAATCGTGCACATTTGTATGCATGGAACCTGTGCTCCTCGGACTCCGGTAGTTGGTAGTTCCTTTCTCAAGCTACAAGACTAGGATCCATATTTAGTTACTTCATCATCCATAATGGCTTATGCTCAAGCTTGACGTAAATGACAAGCCATGTCATAAACTAGTGTACAACGTGAGGTGCCTATCGATAGGAGTTTTAAAGTTACTTTGAAAGGACCAAATGGCCTCGATCGAGCTTGATTGACCAATCTTTGAGAGGTTGATCGATCGTTTTCTCAAGAATCCGCTTGATGACATGATTCATTATTTTTTCCTAACCGCTTGGATATTGGTGGTATGTGATGATCAAATGATGAGTTATCCCAAATAGTTGCAAACTGGTCAGAGAAAACTCTGAAGGTGAGTATGCCGAACGCATATGACTGGGAGACGGGCGTCGAAATGTGTCTTAACGCATTCCATGAACTTTCCCACCGCCCTAGCATCATTACCTTTCTGCTTGTATAATCGTGCACATTTGTATGCACGGAACCTGTGCTCCTCCAACTCCAGTAGTTGGTAGTTCCTTTCTCAAGCTACAAGACTAGGATCCATATTTAGTTACTTCATCATCCATAATGGCTTATACTCAAGCTTGGATGGTAAATGACAAGCCATGTCATAAACTAGTGGACAACGTGAGGTGCCTATCGATAGGAGTTTTAAAGTTACTTTGAAAGGACCAAATGGCCTCGATCGAGCTTGATTGACCAATCCTTGAGAGATTGATCGATCGTTTTCTCAAGAATCCGCTTGATCACATGATTCATCATTTTTTCCTAACCGCTTGGATGTGGGTGGTATGTGATGATCAATCGAAGAGTTATCCCAAATAGTTGGCAAACTGGTTAGAAAAAACTCTGAAGGTGAGTATGCCGAACGCATATGACTGGGAGACGGGCGTCGAAATGTGTCATAATGTATTCAATGAACTTTCCCACCGCCCTAGCATCATTACCTTTCTGCTTGTATAATCGTGCACATTTGTATGCACAAAACCTGTGCTCCTCCAACTCCAGTAGTTGGTAGTTCCTTTCTCAAGCTACAAGACTAGGATCCGTATTTAGTTACTTCATCATCCATAATGGCTTATACTCAAGCTTGACTGGTAAATGACAAGCCATGTCATAAACTAGTGGACAACGTGAGGTGCCTATCGATAGGAGTTTTAAAGTTACTTTGAAAGGACTAAATGGCCTCGATCGAGCTTGATTGACCAATCCTTGAGAGATTGATCGATCATTTTCTCAAGAATCCGCTGGATCACATGATTCATCATTTTTTCCTAACCGCTTGGATGTGGGTGGTATGTGATGATCAATCGAAGAGTTATCCCAAATAGTTGGCAAACTGGTTAGAAAAAACTCTGAAGGTGAGTATGTCGAACGCATATGACTGGGAGACGGGCGTCGACATGTGTCATAACGCATTGCATGAACTTTCCCACCGCCCTAGCATCATTACCTTTCTGCTTGTATAATCGTGCACATTTGTATGCATGGAACTCCGTGCTCCTCCAACTCCGGTAGTTGGTAGTTCCTTTCTCAAGCTACAAGACTAGGATCCGTATTTAGTTACTTCATCATCCATAATGGCTTATGCTCAAGCTTGACTGGTAAATGACAAGCCATGTCATAAACTAGTGTACCACGTGAGGTGCCTATCGATAGGAGTCTTAAAGTTACTTTGAAAGGACCAAATGGCCTCGATCGAGCTTGATTGACCAATCCTTGAGAGGTTGATCGATCGTTTTCTCAAGAATCCGCTTGATCACATGATTCATTATTTTTTCCTAACCGCTTGGATATTGGTGGTATGTGATGATCAAATGATGAGTTATCCCAAATAGTTGGCAAACCGGTCGAGAAAACTCGAAGGTGAGTATGCCGAACGCATATGACCGGGAGACGGGCGTCGAAATGTGTCTTAACGCATTCCATGAACTTTCCCACCGCCCTAGCATCATTACCTTTCTGCTTGTATAATCGTGCACATTTGTATGCACGGAACTCGTGCTCCTCCAACTCCGGTAGTTGGTAGTTCCTTTCTCAAGCTACAAGACTAGGATCCATATTTAGTTACTTCATCATCCATAATGGCTTATACTCAAGCTTGACTCGGTAAATGACAAGCCATGTCATAAACTAGTGGACAACGTGAGGTGCCTATCGATAGGAGTTTTAAAGTTACTTTGAAAGGACCAAATGGCCTCGATCGAGCTTGATTGACCAATCCTTGAGAGATTGATCGATCGTTTTCTCAAGAATCCGCTTGATCACATGATTCATCATTTTTTCCTAACCGCTTGGATGTGGGTGGTATGTGATGATCAATCGAAGAGTTATCCCAAATAGTTGGCAAACTGGTTAGAAAAAACTCTGAAGGTGAGTATGCCGAACGCATATGACTGGGAGACGGGCGTCGAAATGTGTCATAACGTATTCAATGAACTTTCCCACCGCCCTAGCATCATTACCTTTACGCTTGTATAATCGTGCACATTTGTATGCATGGAACTCCGTGCTCCTCCAACTCCGGTAGTTGGTAGTTCCTTTCTCAAGCTACAAGACTAGGATCCGTATTTAGTTACTTCATCATCCATAATGGCTTATGCTCAAGCTTGAATCGGTAAATGACAAGCCATGTCATAAACTAGTGTACCATGTGAGGTGCCTATCGATAGGAGTCTTAAAGTTACTTTGAAAGGACCAAATGGCCTCGATCGAGCTTGATTGACCAATCCTTGAGAGGTTGATCAAGCGTTTTCTCAAGAATCCGCTTTATGACATGATTCATCATATTTTCCTAACCGCTTGGATATCTGTGGTATGTGATGATCAATCGATGAGTTATCCCAAATAGTTGGCAAACTAGTTAGAAAAAACTCTGAAGGTGAGTATGCCGAACGGATATGACATGGAGACGGGCGTCGAAATGTGTCATAACGCATTTCATGAACTTTCACACCGCCCTAGCATCATTACCTTTCTGCTTGTATAATCGTGCACATTTGTATGCATGGAACCTGTGCTCCTCCAACTCCAGTAGTTGGTAGTTCCTTTCTCAAGCTACAAGACTAGGATCCATATTTAGTTACTTCATCATCCATAATGGCTTATGCTCAAGCTTGACCGGTAAATGACAAGCCATGTCGTAAACTAGTGGACAACGTGAGGTGCCTATCGATAGGAGTTTTAAAGTTACTTTGAAAGGACCAAATGGCCTCGATCGAGCTTGATTGACCAATCTTTGAGAGGTTGATCGATCGTTTTCTCAAGAATCCGCTTGATCACATGATTCATTATTTTTTCCTAACCGCTTGGATGTCGGTGGTATGTGATGATCAAATGATGAGTTATCCCAAATAGTTGCAAACCGGTCGAGAAAACTCGAAGGTGAGTATGCCGAACGCATATGATCGGGAGACGGGCGTCGAAATGTGTCATAACGCATTCCATGAACTTTCCCACCGCCCTAGCATCATTACCTTTCTGCTTGTATAATCGTGCACATTTGTATGCACGGAACCTGTGCTCCTCCAACTCCAGTAGTTGGTAGTTCCTTTCTCAAGCTACAAGACTAGGATCCATATTTAGTTACTTCATCATCCATAATGGCTTATACTCAAGCTTGACCGGTAAATGACAAGCCATGTCATAAACTAGTGGACAACGTGAGGTGCCTATCGATAGGAGTTTTAAAGTTACTTTGAAAGGACCAAATGGCCTCGATCGAGCTTGATTGACCAATCCTTGAGAGATTGATCGATCGTTTTCTCAAGAATCCGCTTGATCACATGATTCATCATTTTTTCCTAACCGCTTGGATGTGGGTGGTATGTGATGATCAATCGAAGAGTTATCCCAAATAGTTGGCAAACTGGTTAGAAAAAACTCTGAAGGTGAGTATGCCGAACGCATATGATCGGGAGACGGGCGTCGAAATGTGTCATAACGTATTCAATGAACTTTCCCACCGCCCTAGCATCATTACCTTTCTGCTTGTATAATCGTGCACATTTGTATGCATGGAACCTGTGCTCCTCCAACTCCAGTAGTTGGTAGTTCCTTTCTCAAGCTACAAGACTAGGATCCGTATTTAGTTACTTCATCATCCATAATGGCTTATGCTCAAGCTTGACCGGTAAATGACAAGCCATGTCATAAACTAGTGTACCATGTGAGGTGCCTATCGATAGGAGTCTTAAAGTTACTTTGAAAGGACCAAATGGCCTCGATCGAGCTTGATTGACCAATCCTTGAGAGGTTGATCGATCGTTTTCTCAAGAATCCGCTTTATGACATGATTCATCATATTTTCCTAACCGCTTGGATATCTGTGGTATGTGATGATCAATCGATGAGTTATCCCAAATAGTTGGCAAACTAGTTAGAAAAAACTCTGAAGGTGAGTATGCCGAACGGATATGACATGGAGACGGGCGTCGAAATGTGTCATAACGCATTTCATGAACTTTCACACCGCCCTAGCATCATTACCTTTCTGCTTGTATAATCGTGCACATTTGTATGCATGGAACCTGTGCTCCTCCAACTCCGGTAGTTGGTAGTTCCTTTCTCAAGCTACAAGACTAGGATCCATATTTAGTTACTTCATCATCCATAATGGCTTATGCTCAAGCTTGACCGGTAAATGACAAGCCATGTCATAAACTAGTGGACAACGTGAGGTGCCTATCGATAGGAGTTTTAAAGTTACTTTGAAAGGACCAAATGGCCTCGATCGAGCTTGATTGACCAATCTTTGAGAGGTTGATCGATCGTTTTCTCAAGAATCCGCTTGATCACATGATTCATTATTTTTTCCTAACCGCTTGGATGTCGGTGGTATGTGATGATCAAATGATGAGTTATCCCAAATAGTTGGCAAACCGGTTAGAAAAACTCGAAGGTGAGTATGCCGAACGCATATGACCTGGGAGACGGGCGTCGAAATGTGTCATAACGCATTCCATGAACTTTCCCACCGCCCTAGCATCATTACCTTTCTGCTTGTATAATCGTGCACATTTGTATGCACGGAACTCTCGTGCTCCTCCAACTCCGGTAGTTGGTAGTTCCTTTCTCAAGCTACAAGACTAGGATCCGTATTTAGTTACTTCATCATCCATAATGGCTTATGCTCAAGCTTGACCGGTAAATGACAAGCCATGTCATAAACTAGTGTACCATGTGAGGTGCCTATCGATAGGAGTCTTAAAGTTACTTTGAAAGGACCAAATGGCCTCGATCGAGCTTGATTGACCAATCCTTGAGAGGTTGATCGAGCATTTTCTCAAGAATCCGCTTGATGACATGATTCATCATTTTTTCCTAACCGCTTGGATATCTGTGGTATGTGATGATCAATCGATGAGTTATCCCAAATAGTTGGCAAACTGGTTAGAAAAAACTCTGAAGGTGAGTATGCCGAACGGATATGACATGGAGACGGGCGTCGAAATGTGTCATAACGCATTGCATGAACTTTCCCACCGCCCTAGCATCATTACCTTTTGCTTGTATAATCGTGCACATTTGTATGCATGGAACTCGTGCTCCTCCAACTCCGGTAGTTGGTAGTTCCTTTCTCAAGCTACAAGACTAGGATCCATATTTAGTTACTTCATCATCCATAATGGCTTATGCTCAAGCTTGACCGGTAAATGACAAGCCATGTCATAAACTAGTGGACAACGTGAGGTGCCTATCGATAGGAGTTTTAAAGTTACTTTGAAAGGACCAAATGGCCTCGATCGAGCTTGATTGACCAATCTTTGAGAGGTTGATCGATCGTTTTCTCAAGAATCCGCTTGATCACATGATTCATTATTTTTTCCTAACCGCTTGGATGTCGGTGGTATGTGATGATCAAATGATGAGTTATCCCAAATAGTTGCAAACTGGTCAGAGAAAACTCTGAAGGTGAGTATGCCGAACGCATATGACTGGGAGACGGGCGTCAAAATGTGTCATAACGTATTCAATGAACTTTCCCACCGCCCTAGCATCATTACCTTTTTGCTTGTATAATCGTGCACATTTGTATGCATGGAACCTGTGCTCCTCCAACTCCAGTAGTTGGTAGTTCCTTTCTCAAGCTACAAGACTAGGATCCGTATTTAGTTACTTCATCATCCATAATGGCTTATACTCAAGCTTGACCGGTAAATGACAAGCCATGTCATAAACTAGTGGACAACGTGAGGTGCCTATCGATAGGAGTTTTAAAGTTACTTTGAAAGGACCAAATGGCCTCGATCGAGCTTGATTGACCAATCCTTGAGAGATTGATCGATCGTTTTCTCAAGAATCCGCTTGATCACATGATTCATCATTTTTTCCTAACCGCTTGGATGTGGGTGGTATGTGATGATCAATCGAAGAGTTATCCCAAATAGTTGGCAAACCGGTTAGAAAAAACTCGAAGGTGAGTATGCCGAACGCATATGATCGGGAGACGGGCGTCGAAATGTGTCATAACGCATTGCATGAACTTTCCCACCGCCCTAGCATCATTACCTTTCTGCTTGTATAATCGTGCACATTTGTATGCATGGAACTCGTGCTCCTCCAACTCCGGTAGTTGGTAGTTCCTTTCTCAAGCTACAAGACTAGGATCCATATTTAGTTACTTCATCATCCATAATGGCTTATGCTCAAGCTTGACCGGTAAATGACAAGCCATGTCATAAACTAGTGGACAACGTGAGGTGCCTATCGATAGGAGTTTTAAAGTTACTTTGAAAGGACCAAATGGCCTCGATCGAGCTTGATTGACCAATCTTTGAGAGGTTGATCGATCGTTTTCTCAAGAATCCGCTTGATCACATGATTCATTATTTTTTCCTAACCGCTTGGATGTCGGTGGTATGTGATGATCAAATGATGAGTTATCCCAAATAGTTGCAAACTGGTCAGAGAAAACTCTGAAGGTGAGTATGCCGAACGCATATGACTGGGAGACGGGTGTCGAAATGTGTCATAACGTATCCAATGAACTTTCCCACCGCCCTAGCATCATTACCTTTCTGCTTGTATAATCGTGCACATTTGTATGCACGGAACTCCGTGCTCCTCCAACTCCGGTAGTTGGTAGTTCCTTTCTCAAGCTACAAGACTAGGATCCATATTTAGTTACTTCATCATCCATAATGGCTTATACTCAAGCTTGATCGGTAAATGACAAGCCATGTCATAAACTAGTGGACAACGTGAGGTGCCTATCGATAGGAGTTTTAAAGTTACTTTGAAAGGACCAAATGGCCTCGATCGAGCTTGATTGACCAATCCTTGAGAGATTGATCGATCGTTTTCTCAAGAATCCGCTTGATCACATGATTCATCATTTTTTCCTAACCGCTTGGATGTGGGTGGTATGTGATGATCAATCGAAGAGTTATCCCAAATAGTTGGCAAACCGGTTAGAAAAAACTCGAAGGTGAGTATGCCGAACGCATATGATCGGGAGACGGGCGTCGAAATGTGTCATAACGCATTGCATGAACTTTACCACCGCCCTAGCATCATTACCTTTTCGCTTGTATAATCGTGCACATTTGTATGCATGGAACCTGTGCTCCTCCAACTCCAGTAGTTGGTAGTTCCTTTCTCAAGCTACAAGACTAGGATCCATATTTAGTTACTTCATCATCCATAATGGCTTATGCTCAAGCTTGACTGGTAAATGACAAGCCATGTCATAAACTAGTATACATCGTGAGGTGCCTATCGATAGGAGTTTTAAAGTTACTTTGAAAGGACCAAATGGCCTCGATCGAGCTTGATTAACCAATCTTTGAGAGGTTGATCGATCGTTTTCTCAAGAATCCGCTTGATCACATGATTCATTATTTTTTCCTAACCGCTTGGATGTCGGTGGTATGTGATGATCAAATGATGATTTATCCCAGATAGTTGCAAACTGGTCAGAGAAAACTCTGAAGGTGAGTATGCCGAACGCATATGACTGGGAGACGGGCGTCGAAATGTGTAATAACGTATTCAATGAACTTTCCCACCGCCCTAGCATCATTACCTTTCTGCTTGTATAATCGTGCCCATTTGTATGCACGAAACCTGTGCTCCTCCAACTCCAGTAGTTGGTAGTTCCTTTCTCAAGCTACAAGACTAGGATCCGTATTTAGTTACTTCATCATCCATAATGGCTTATACTCAAGCTTGACTGGTAAATGACAAGCCATGTCATAAACTAGTGGACAACGTGAGGTGCCTATCGATAGGAGTTTTAAAGTTACTTTGAAAGGACCAAATGGCCTCGATCGAGCTTGATTGACCAATCCTTGAGAGGTTGATCGATCGTTTTCTCAAGAATCCGCCTGATCACATGATTCATCATTTTTTCCTAACCGCTTGGATGCCGGTGGTATGTGATGATCAATCGATGAGTTATCCCAAATAGTTGGAAACTGGTTAGAAAAAGCTCTGAAGGTGAGTTTGCCGAACGCATATGACATGGAGACGGGCGTCGAAATGTGTCATAACGCATTGCATGAACTTTCCCACCGCCCTAGCATCATTACCTTTTTGCTTGTATAATCGTGCACATTTGTATGCATGGAACTCCGTGCTCCTCCAACTCCGGTAGTTGGTAGTTCCTTTCTCAAGCTACAAGACTAGGATCCATATTTAGTTACTTCATCATCCATAATGGCTTATACTCAAGCTTGACTGGTAAATGACAAGCCATGTCATAAACTAGTGGACAACGTGAGGTGCCTATCGATAGGAGTTTAAAGTTACTTTGAAAGGACCAAATGGCCTCGATCGAGCTTGATTGACCAATCCTTGAGAGGTTGATCGATCGTTTTCTCAAGAATCCGCCTGATCACATGATTCATCATTTTTTCCTAACCGCTTGGATGCCGGTGGTATGTGATGATCAATCGATGAGTTATCCCAAATAGTTGGAAACTGGTTAGAAAAAGCTCTGAAGGTGAGTTTGCCGAACGCATATGACTGGGAGACGGGCGTCGAAATGTGTCATAACGCATTGCATGAACTTTCCCACCGCCCTAGCATCATTACCTTTTTGCTTGTATAATCGTGCACATTTGTATGCATGGAACCTGTGCTCCTCCAACTCCAGTAGTTGGTAGTTCCTTTCTCAAGCTACAAGACTAGGATCCATATTTAGTTACTTCATCATCCATAATGGCTTATGCTCAAGCTTGACCGGTAAATGACAAGCCATGTCATAAACTAGTGGACAACGTGAGGTGCCTATCGATAGGAGTTTTAAAGTTACTTTGAAAGGACCAAATGGCCTCGATCGAGCTTGATTGACCAATCTTTGAGAGGTTGATCGATCGTTTTCTCAAGAATCCGCTTGATCACATGATTCATTATTTTTTCCTAACCGCTTGGATGTCGGTGGTATGTGATGATCAAATGATGAGTTATCCCAAATAGTTGGCAAACCGGTCAGAAAAACTCGAAGGTGAGTATGCCGAACGCATATGACCGGGAGACGGGCGTCGAAATGTGTCATAACGCATTCAATGAACTTTCCCACCGCCCTAGCATCATTACCTTTCTGCTTGTATAATCGTGCACATTTGTATGCACGGAACCTGTGCTCCTCCAACTCCAGTAGTTGGTAGTTCCTTTCTCAAGCTACAAGACTAGGATCCATATTTAGTTACTTCATCATCCATAATGGCTTATACTCAAGCTTGACTGGTAAATGACAAGCCATGTCATAAACTAGTGGACAACGTGAGGTGCGTATCGATAGGAGTTTTAAAGTTACTTTGAAAGGACCAAATGGCCTCGATCGAGCTTGATTGACCAATCCTTGAGAGGTTGATCGATCGTTTTCTCAAGAATCCGCTTGATCACATGATTCATCATTTTTTCCTAACCGCTTGGATGTGGGTGGTATGTGATGATCAATCGATGAGTTATCCCAAATAGTTGGAAACTGGTTAGAAAAAGCTCTGAAGGTGAGTTTGCCGAACGCATATGACTGGGAGACGGGCGTCGAAATGTGTCATAACGCATTGCATGAACTTTCCCACCGCCCTAGCATCATTACCTTTTTGCTTGTATAATCGTGCACATTTGTATGCATGGAACCTCGTGCTCCTCCAACTCCGGTAGTTGGTAGTTCCTTTCTCAAGCTACAAGACTAGGATCCATATTTAGTTACTTCATCATCCATAATGGCTTATGCTCAAGCTTGATCGGTAAATGACAAGCCATGTCATAAACTAGTGGACAACGTGAGGTGCCTATCGATAGGAGTTTTAAAGTTACTTTGAAAGGACCAAATGGCCTCGATCGAGCTTGATTGACCAATCTTTGAGAGGTTGATCGATCGTTTTCTCAAGAATCCGCTTGATCACATGATTCATTATTTTTTCCTAACCGCTTGGATGTCGGTGGTATGTGATGATCAAATAATGAGTTATCCCAAATAGTTGCCAACCGGTCGAGAAAAACTCGAAGGTGAGTATGCCGAACGCATATGACCGGGAGACGGGCGTCGAAATGTGTCATAACGCATTCCATGAACTTTCCCACCGCCCTAGCATCATTACCTTTTCGCTTGTATAATCGTGCACATTTGTATGCACGGAACCTCGTGCTCCTCCAACTCCGGTAGTTGGTAGTTCCTTTCTCAAGCTACAAGACTAGGATCCATATTTAGTTACTTCATCATCCATAATGGCTTATACTCAAGCTTGACCGGTAAATGACAAGCCATGTCATAAACTAGTGGACAACGTGAGGTGCCTATCGATAGGAGTTTTAAAGTTACTTTGAAAGGACCAAATGGCCTCGATCGAGCTTGATTGACCAATCCTTGAGAGGTTGATCGATCGTTTTCTCAAGAATCCGCTTGATCACATGATTCATCATTTTTTCCTAACCGCTTGGATGCGGGTGGTATGTGATGATCAATCGATGAGTTATCCCAAATAGTTGGCAAACCGGTTAGAAAAAGCTCGAAGGTGAGTTTGCCGAACGCATATGACCTGGAGACGGGCGTCGAAATGTGTCATAACGCATTGCATGAACTTTCCCACCGCCCTAGCATCATTACCTTTTTGCTTGTATAATCGTGCACATTTGTATGCATGGAACTCCGTGCTCCTCCAACTCCGGTAGTTGGTAGTTCCTTTCTCAAGCTACAAGACTAGGATCCATATTTAGTTACTTCATCATCCATAATGGCTTATGCTCAAGCTTGACCGGTAAATGACAAGCCATGTCATAAACTAGTGGACAACGTGAGGTGCCTATCGATAGGAGTTTTAAAGTTACTTTGAAAGGACCAAATGGCCTCGATCGAGCTTGATTGACCAATCTTTGAGAGGTTGATCGATCGTTTTCTCAAGAATCCGCTTGATCACATGATTCATTATTTTTTCCTAACCGCTTGGATGTCGGTGGTATGTGATGATCAAATGATGAGTTATCCCAAATAGTTGCAAACTGGTCAGAGAAAACTCTGAAGGTGAGTATGCCGAACGCATATGACTGGGAGACGGGCGTCGAAATGTGTCATAACGTATTCAATGAACTTTCCCACCGCCCTAGCATCATTACCTTTCTGCTTGTATAATCGTGCACATTTGTATGCACGGAACCTGTGCTCCTCCAACTCCAGTAGTTGGTAGTTCCTTTCTCAAGCTACAAGACTAGGATCCATATTTAGTTACTTCATCATCCATAATGGCTTATACTCAAGCTTGACTGGTAAATGACAAGCCATGTCATAAACTAGTGGACAACGTGAGGTGCCTATCGATAGGAGTTTTAAAGTTACTTTGAAAGGACCAAATGGCCTCGATCGAGCTTGATTGACCAATCCTTGAGAGATTGATCGATCATTTTCTCAAGAATCCGCTTGATCACATGATTCATCATTTTTTCCTAACCGCTTGGATGTGGGTGGTATGTGATGATCAATCGATGAGTTATCCCAAATAGTTGGCAAACTGGTTAGAAAAAACTCGAAGGTGAGTATGCCGAACGCATATGACTGGGAGACGGGCGTCGAAATGTGTCATAACGCATTGCATGAACTTTCCCACCGCCCTAGCATCATTACCTTTTTGCTTGTATAATCGTGCACATTTGTATGCATGGAACCTGTGCTCCTCCAACTCCAGTAGTTGGTAGTTCCTTTCTCAAGCTACAAGACTAGGATCCATATTTAGTTACTTCATCATCCATAATGGCTTATGCTCAAGCTTGACTGGTAAATGACAAGCCATGTCATAAACTAGTGGACAACGTGAGGTGCCTATCGATAGGAGTTTTAAAGTTACTTTGAAAGGACCAAATGGCCTCGATCGAGCTTGATTGACCAATCTTTGAGAGGTTGATCGATCGTTTTCTCAAGAATCCGCTTGATCACATGATTCATTATTTTTTCCTAACCGCTTGGATGTCGGTGGTATGTGATGATCAAATGATGAGTTATCCCAAATAGTTGCAAACCGGTCGAGAAAACTCGAAGGTGAGTATGCCGAACGCATATGACCGGGAGACGGGCGTCGAAATGTGTCATAACGCATTCCATGAACTTTCCCACCGCCCTAGCATCATTACCTTTTCGCTTGTATAATCGTGCACATTTGTATGCACGGAACCTCGTGCTCCTCCAACTCCGGTAGTTGGTAGTTCCTTTCTCAAGCTACAAGACTAGGATCCATATTTAGTTACTTCATCATCCATAATGGCTTATACTCAAGCTTGACCGGTAAATGACAAGCCATGTCATAAACTAGTGGACAACGTGAGGTGCCTATCGATAGGAGTTTTAAAGTTACTTTGAAAGGACCAAATGGCCTCGATCGAGCTTGATTGACCAATCCTTGAGAGATTGATCGATCATTTTCTCAAGAATCCGCTTGATCACATGATTCATCATTTTTTCCTAACCGCTTGGATGTGGGTGGTATGTGATGATCAATCGAAGAGTTATCCCAAATAGTTGGCAAACCGGTTAGAAAAAACTCGAAGGTGAGTATGCCGAACGCATATGACCGGGAGACGGGCGTCGAAATGTGTCATAACGCATTGCATGAACTTTCCCACCGCCCTAGCATCATTACCTTTCGCTTGTATAATCGTGCACATTTGTATGCATGGAACCCGTGCTCCTCCAACTCCAATAGTTGGTAGTTCCTTTCTCAAGCTACAAGACTAGGATCCGTATTTAGTTACTTCATCATCCATAATGGCTTATGCTCAAGCTTGACCGGTAAATGACAAGCCATGTCATAAACTAGTGGACAACGTGAGGTGCCTATCGATAGGAGTTTTAAAGTTACTTTGAAAGGACCAAATGGCCTCGATCGAGCTTGATTGACCAATCCTTGAGAGATTGATCGATCATTTTCTCAAGAATCCGCTTGATCACATGATTCATCATTTTTTCCTAACCGCTTGGATGTGGGTGGTATGTGATGATCAATCGATGAGTTATCCCAAATAGTTGGCAAACTGGTTAGAAAAAACTCTGAAGGTGAGTATGCCGAACGGATATGACATGGAGACGGGCGTCGAAATGTGTCATAACGCATTGCATGAACTTTCCCACCGCCCTAGCATCATTACCTTTCGCTTGTATAATCGTGCACATTTGTATGCATGGAACCCGTGCTCCTCCAACTCCGGTAGTTGGTCGTTCCTTTCTCAAGCTACAAGACTAGGATCCATATTTAGTTACTTCATCATCCATAATGGCTTATGCTCAAGCTTGACCGGTAAATGACAAGCCATGTCATAAACTAGTGGACAACGTGAGGTGCCTATCGATAGGAGTTTTAAAGTTACTTTGAAAGGACCAAATGGCCTCGATCGAGCTTGATTGACCAATCTTTGAGAGGTTGATCGATCGTTTTCTCAAGAATCCGCTTGATCACATGATTCATTATTTTTTCCTAACCGCTTGGATGTCGGTGGTATGTGATGATCAAATGATGAGTTATCCCAAATAGTTGCAAACCGGTCGAGAAAACTCGAAGGTGAGTATGCCGAACGCATATGATCGGGAGACGGGCGTCGAAATGTGTCATAACGCATTCCATGAACTTTCCCACCGCCCTAGCATCATTACCTTTCGCTTGTATAATCGTGCACATTTGTATGCACGGAACTCGTGCTCCTCCAACTCCGGTAGTTGGTAGTTCCTTTCTCAAGCTACAAGACTAGGATCCATATTTAGTTACTTCATCATCCATAATGGCTTATACTCAAGCTTGACCGGTAAATGACAAGCCATGTCATAAACTAGTGGACAACGTGAGGTGCCTATCGATAGGAGTTTTAAAGTTACTTTGAAAGGACCAAATGGCCTCGATCGAGCTTGATTGACCAATCCTTGAGAGATTGATCGATCATTTTCTCAAGAATCCGCTTGATCACATGATTCATCATTTTTTCCTAACCGCTTGGATGTGGGTGGTATGTGATGATCAATCGAAGAGTTATCCCAAATAGTTGGCAAACCGGTTAGAAAAAACTCCGAAGGTGAGTATGCCGAACGCATATGACTGGGAGACGGGCGTCGAAATGTGTCATAACGCATTGCATGAACTTTCCCACCGCCCTAGCATCATTACCTTTTTGCTTGTATAATCGTGCACATTTGTATGCATGGAACCTGTGCTCCTCCAACTCCAGTAGTTGGTAGTTCCTTTCTCAAGCTACAAGACTAGGATCCATATTTAGTTACTTCATCATCCATAATGGCTTATGCTCAAGCTTGACTGGTAAATGACAAGCCATGTCATAAACTAGTGTACAACGTGAGGTGCCTATCGATAGGAGTTTTAAAGTTACTTTGAAAGGACCAAATGGCCTCGATCGAGCTTGATTGACCAATCTTTGAGAGGTTGATCGATCGTTTTCTCAAGAATCCGCTTGATCACATGATTCATTATTTTTTCCTAACCGCTTGGATGTCGGTGGTATGTGATGATCAAATGATGAGTTATCCCAAATAGTTGCAAACTGGTCAGAGAAAACTCTGAAGGTGAGTATGCCGAACGCATATGACTGGGAGACGGGCGTCGAAATGTGTCATAACGTATTCAATGAACTTTCCCACCGCCCTAGCATCATTACCTTTCCGCTTGTATAATCGTGCACATTTGTATGCACGGAACTCGTGCTCCTCCAACTCCGGTAGTTGGTAGTTCCTTTCTCAAGCTACAAGACTAGGATCCATATTTAGTTACTTCATCATCCATAATGGCTTATACTCAATCTTGACCGGTAAATGACAAGCCATGTCATAAACTAGTGGACAACGTGAGGTGCCTATCGATAGGAGTTTTAAAGTTACTTTGAAAGGACCAAATGGCCTCGATCGAGCTTGATTGACCAATCCTTGAGAGATTGATCGATCATTTTCTCAAGAATCCGCTTGATCACATGATTCATCATTTTTTCCTAACCGCTTGGATGTGGGTGGTATGTGATGATCAATCGAAGAGTTATCCCAAATAGTTGGCAAACCGGTTAGAAAAAACTCGAAGGTGAGTATGCCGAACGCATATGATCGGGAGACGGGCGTCGAAATGTGTCATAACGCATTGCATGAACTTTCCCACCGCCCTAGCATCATTACCTTTTCGCTTGTATAATCGTGCACATTTGTATGCATGGAACCCGTGCTCCTCCAACTCCGGTAGTTGGTAGTTCCTTTCTCAAGCTACAAGACTAGGATCCATATTTAGTTACTTCATCATCCATAATGGCTTATGCTCAAGCTTGACCGGTAAATGACAAGCCATGTCATAAACTAGTGGACAACGTGAGGTGCCTATCGATAGGAGTTTTAAAGTTACTTTGAAAGGACCAAATGGCCTCGATCGAGCTTGATTGACCAATCTTTGAGAGGTTGATCGATCGTTTTCTCAAGAATCCGCTTGATCACATGATTCATTATTTTTTCCTAACCGCTTGGATGTCGGTGGTATGTGATGATCAAATGATGAGTTATCCCAAATAGTTGGCAAACCGGTCGAGAAAACTCGAAGGTGAGTATGCCGAACGCATATGACCTGGAGACGGGCGTCGAAATGTGTCATAACGCATTCCATGAACTTTCCCACCGCCCTAGCATCATTACCTTTCGCTTGTATAATCGTGCACATTTGTATGCACGGAACTCGTGCTCCTCCAACTCCGGTAGTTGGTAGTTCCTTTCTCAAGCTACAAGACTAGGATCCATATTTAGTTACTTCATCATCCATAATGGCTTATACTCAAGCTTGACTGGTAAATGACAAGCCATGTCATAAACTAGTGGACAACGTGAGGTGCCTATCGATAGGAGTTTTAAAGTTACTTTGAAAGGACCAAATGGCCTCGATCGAGCTTGATTGACCAATCCTTGAGAGATTGATCGATCATTTTCTCAAGAATCCGCTTGATCACATGATTCATCATTTTTTCCTAACCGCTTGGATGTGGGTGGTATGTGATGATCAATCGAAGAGTTATCCCAAATAGTTGGCAAACCGGTTAGAAAAAACTCGAAGGTGAGTATGCCGAACGCATATGAGTGGGAGACGGGCGTCGAAATGTGTCATAACGCATTCAATGAACTTTCCCACCGCCCTAGCATCATTACCTTTTTGCTTGTATAATCGTGCACATTTGTATGCATGGAACTCGTGCTCCTCCAACTCCAATAGTTGGTAGTTCCTTTCTCAAGCTACAAGACTAGGATCCATATTTAGTTACTTCATCATCCATAATGGCTTATACTCAAGCTTGACCGGTAAATGACAAGCCATGTCATAAACTAGTGGACAACGTGAGGTGCCTATCGATAGGAGTTTTAAAGTTACTTTGAAAGGACCAAATGGCCTCGATCGAGCTTGATTGACCAATCCTTGAGAGATTGATCGATCATTTTCTCAAGAATCCGCTTGATCACATGATTCATCATTTTTTCCTAACCGCTTGGATGTGGGTGGTATGTGATGATCAATCGAAGAGTTATCCCAAATAGTTGGCAAACCGGTTAGAAAAAACTCGAAGGTGAGTATGCCGAACGCATATGACCGGGAGACGGGCGTCGAAATGTGTCATAACGCATTGCATGAACTTTCCCACCGCCCTAGCATCATTACCTTTCGCTTGTATAATCGTGCACATTTGTATGCATGGAACCCGTGCTCCTCCAACTCCGGTAGTTGGTAGTTCCTTTCTCAAGCTACAAGACTAGGATCCATATTTAGTTACTTCATCATCCATAATGGCTTATGCTCAAGCTTGACCGGTAAATGACAAGCCATGTCATAAACTAGTGGACAACGTGAGGTGCCTATCGATAGGAGTTTTAAAGTTACTTTGAAAGGACCAAATGGCCTCGATCGAGCTTGATTGACCAATCTTTGAGAGGTTGATCGATCGTTTTCTCAAGAATCCGCTTGATCACATGATTCATTATTTTTTCCTAACCGCTTGGATGTCGGTGGTATGTGATGATCAAATGATGAGTTATCCCAAATAGTTGCCAACTGGTCAGAGAAAACTCTGAAGGTGAGTATGCGGAACGCATATGACTGGGAGACGGGCGTCGAAATGTGTCATAACGCATTCAATGAACTTTCCCACCGCCCTAGCATCATTACCTTTTCGCTTGTATAATCGTGCACATTTGTATGCACGGAACTCCGTGCTCCTCCAACTCCGGTAGTTGGTAGTTCCTTTCTCAAGCTACAAGACTAGGATCCATATTTAGTTACTTCATCATCCATAATGGCTTATACTCAAGCTTGACCGGTAAATGACAAGCCATGTCATAAACTAGTGGACAACGTGAGGTGCCTATCGATAGGAGTTTTAAAGTTACTTTGAAAGGACCAAATGGCCTCGATCGAGCTTGATTGACCAATCCTTGAGAGATTGATCGATCATTTTCTCAAGAATCCGCTTGATCACATGATTCATCATTTTTTCCTAACCGCTTGGATGTGGGTGGTATGTGATGATCAATCGAAGAGTTATCCCAAATAGTTGGCAAACCGGTTAGAAAAAACTCGAAGGTGAGTATGCCGAACGCATATGATCGGGAGACGGGCGTCGAAATGTGTCATAACGCATTGCATGAACTTTCCCACCGCCCTAGCATCATTACCTTTTTCGCTTGTATAATCGTGCACATTTGTATGCATGGAACCCGTGCTCCTCCAACTCCGGTAGTTGGTAGTTCCTTTCTCAAGCTACAAGACTAGGATCCGTATTTAGTTACTTCATCATCCATAATGGCTTATGCTCAAGCTTGACTGGTAAATGACAAGCCATGTCATAAACTAGTGTACAACGTGAGGTGCCTATCGATAGGAGTTTTAAAGTTACTTTGAAAGGACCAAATGGCCTCGATCGAGCTTGATTGACCAATCTTTGAGAGGTTGATCGATCGTTTTCTCAAGAATCCGCTTGATCACATGATTCATTATTTTTTCCTAACCGCTTGGATGTCGGTGGTATGTGATGATCAAATGATGAGTTATCCCAAATAGTTGCCAACTGGTCAGAGAAAACTCTGAAGGTGAGTATGCGGAACGCATATGACTGGGAGACGGGCGTCGAAATGTGTCATAACGCATTCAATGAACTTTCCCACCGCCCTAGCATCATTACCTTTCCGCTTGTATAATCGTGCACATTTGTATGCACGGAACCCGTGCTCCTCCAACTCCGGTAGTTGGTAGTTCCTTTCTCAAGCTACAAGACTAGGATCCATATTTAGTTACTTCATCATCCATAATGGCTTATACTCAAGCTTGACCGGTAAATGACAAGCCATGTCATAAACTAGTGGACAACGTGAGGTGCCTATCGATAGGAGTTTTAAAGTTACTTTGAAAGGACCAAATGGCCTCGATCGAGCTTGATTGACCAATCCTTGAGAGATTGATCGATCATTTTCTCAAGAATCCGCTTGATCACATGATTCATCATTTTTTCCTAACCGCTTGGATGTGGGTGGTATGTGATGATCAATCGAAGAGTTATCCCAAATAGTTGGCAAACCGGTTAGAAAAAACTCGAAGGTGAGTATGCCGAACGCATATGACCGGGAGACGGGCGTCGAAATGTGTCATAACGCATTGCATGAACTTTCCCACCGCCCTAGCATCATTACCTTTCCGCTTGTATAATCGTGCACATTTGTATGCATGGAACCCGTGCTCCTCCAACTCCGGTAGTTGGTAGTTCCTTTCTCAAGCTACAAGACTAGGATCCGTATTTAGTTACTTCATCATCCATAATGGCTTATGCTCAAGCTTGACCGGTAAATGACAAGCCATGTCATAAACTAGTGGACAACGTGAGGTGCCTATCGATAGGAGTTTTAAAGTTACTTTGAAAGGACCAAATGGCCTCGATCGAGCTTGATTGACCAATCCTTGAGAGGTTGATCGATCGTTTTCTCAAGAATCCGCTTGATCACATGATTCATCATTTTTTCCTAACCGCTTGGATGTGGGTGGTATGTGATGATCAATCGATGAGTTATCCCAAATAGTTGGCAAACTGGTTAGAAAAAACTCTGAAGGTGAGTATGCCGAACGGATATGACATGGAGACGGGCGTCGAAATGTGTCATAACGCATTGCATGAACTTTCCCACCGCCCTAGCATCATTACCTTTCGCTTGTATAATCGTGCACATTTGTATGCATGGAACTCCGTGCTCCTCCAACTCCGGTAGTTGGTAGTTCCTTTCTCAAGCTACAAGACTAGGATCCATATTTAGTTACTTCATCATCCATAATGGCTTATACTCAAGCTTGACTTGGTAAATGACAAGCCATGTCATAAACTAGTGGACAACGTGAGGTGCCTATCGATAGGAGTTTTAAAGTTACTTTGAAAGGACCAAATGGCCTCGATCGAGCTTGATTGACCAATCTTTGAGAGGTTGATCGATCGTTTTCTCAAGAATCCGCTTGATCACATGATTCATTATTTTTTCCTAACCGCTTGGATGTCGGTGGTATGTGATGATCAAATGATGAGTTATCCCAAATAGTTGCAAACCGGTCCGAGAAAACTCGAAGGTGAGTATGCCGAACGCATATGATCGGGAGACGGGCGTCGAAATGTGTCATAACGCATTCCATGAACTTTCCCACCGCCCTAGCATCATTACCTTTCTCGCTTGTATAATCGTGCACATTTGTATGCACGGAACTCGTGCTCCTCCAACTCCGGTAGTTGGTAGTTCCTTTCTCAAGCTACAAGACTAGGATCCATATTTAGTTACTTCATCATCCATAATGGCTTATACTCAAGCTTGACCGGTAAATGACAAGCCATGTCATAAACTAGTGGACAACGTGAGGTGCCTATCGATAGGAGTTTTAAAGTTACTTTGAAAGGACCAAATGGCCTCGATCGAGCTTGATTGACCAATCCTTGAGAGATTGATCGATCATTTTCTCAAGAATCCGCTTGATCACATGATTCATCATTTTTTCCTAACCGCTTGGATGTGGGTGGTATGTGATGATCAATCGAAGAGTTATCCCAAATAGTTGGCAAACCGGTTAGAAAAAACTCGAAGGTGAGTATGCCGAACGCATATGATCGGGAGACGGGCGTCGAAATGTGTCATAACGCATTGCATGAACTTTCCCACCGCCCTAGCATCATTACCTTTTCGCTTGTATAATCGTGCACATTTGTATGCATGGAACTCGTGCTCCTCCAACTCCGGTAGTTGGTAGTTCCTTTCTCAAGCTACAAGACTAGGATCCGTATTTAGTTACTTCATCATCCATAATGGCTTATGCTCAAGCTTGACTGGTAAATGACAAGCCATGTCATAAACTAGTATACATCGTGAGGTGCCTATCGATAGGAGTTTTAAAGTTACTTTGAAAGGACCAAATGGCCTCGATCGAGCTTGATTGACCAATCTTTGAGAGGTTGATCGATCGTTTTCTCAAGAATCCGCTTGATCACATGATTCATTATTTTTTCCTAACCGCTTGGATGTCGGTGGTATGTGATGATCAAATGATGAGTTATCCCAAATAGTTGCAAACCGGTCGAGAAAACTCGAAGGTGAGTATGCCGAACGCATATGATCGGGAGACGGGCGTCGAAATGTGTCATAACGTATTCAATGAACTTTCCCACCGCCCTAGCATCATTACCTTTCGCTTTGTATAATCGTGCACATTTGTATGCACGGAACTCCGTGCTCCTCCAACTCCGGTAGTTGGTAGTTCCTTTCTCAAGCTACAAGACTAGGATCTGTATTTAGTTACTTCATCATCCATAATGGCTTATACTCAATCTTGACTGGTAAATGACAAGCCATGTCATAAACTAGTGGACAACGTGAGGTGCCTATCGATAGGAGTTTTGAAGTTACTTTGAAAGGACCAAATGGCCTCGATCGAGCTTGATTGACCAATCCTTGAGAGATTGATCGATCATTTTCTCAAGAATCCGCTTGATCACATGATTCATCATTTTTTCCTAACCGCTTGGATGTGGGTGGTATGTGATGATCAATCGAAGAGTTATCCCAAATAGTTGGCAAACTGGTTAGAAAAGACTCTGAAGGTGAGTATGCCGAACGCATATGACTGGGAGACGGGCGTCGAAATGTGTCATAACGCATTGCATGAACTTTCCCACCGCCCTAGCATCATTACCTTTCTGCTTGTATAATCGTGCACATTTGTATGCATGGAACCCGTGCTCCTCCAACTCCGGTAGTTGGTAGTTCCTTTCTCAAGCTACAAGACTAGGATCCGTATTTAGTTACTTCATCATCCATAATGGCTTATGCTCAAGCTTGACTGGTAAATGACAAGCCATGTCATAAACTAGTGTACCACGTGAGGTGCCTATCGATAGGAGTCTTAAAGTTACTTTGAAAGGACCAAATGGCCTCGATCGAGCTTGATTGACCAATGCTTGAGAGGTTGATCGAGCGTTTTCTCAAGAATCCGCTTGATGACATGATTCATCATTTTTTCCTAACCGCTTGGATATCTGTGGTATGTGATGATCAATCGATGAGTTATCCCAAATAGTTGGCAAACTGGTTAGAAAAAACTCTGAAGGTGAGTATGCCGAACGGATATGACATGGAGACGGGCGTCGAAATGTGTCATAACGCATTGCATGAACTTTCCCACCGCCCTAGCATCATTACCTTTCGCTTGTATAATCGTGCACATTTGTATGCACGGAACTCCGTGCTCCTCCAACTCCGGTAGTTGGTAGTTCCTTTCTCAAGCTACAAGACTAGGATCCATATTTAGTTACTTCATCATCCATAATGGCTTATACTCAAGCTTGACTTGTAAATGACAAGCCATGTCATAAACTAGTGGACAACGTGAGGTGCCTATCGATAGGAGTTTTAAAGTTACTTTGAAAGGACCAAATGGCCTCGATCGAGCTTGATTGACCAATCCTTGAGAGATTGATCGATCATTTTCTCAAGAATCCGCTTGATCACATGATTCATCATTTTTTCCTAACCGCTTGGATGTCTGTGGTATGTGATGATCAATCGATGAGTTATCCCAAATAGTTGGCAAACTGGTTAGAAAAAACTCTGAAGGTGAGTATGCCGAACGCATATGACTGGGAGACGGGCGTCGAAATGTGTCATAACGCATTGCATGAACTTTCCCACCGCCCTAGCATCATTACCTTTCTCGTTGTATAATCGTGCACATTTGTATGCATGGAACCCCGTGCTCCTCCAACTCCAGTAGTTGGTAGTTCCTTTCTCAAGCTACAAGACTAGGATCCATATTTAGTTACTTCATCATCCATAATGGCTTATGCTCAAGCTTGAGTAAATGACAAGCCATGTCATAAACTAGTGTACCACGTGAGGTGCCTATCGATAGGAGTTTTAAAGTTACTTTGAAAGGACCAAATGGCCTCGATCGAGCTTGATTGACCAATCCTTGAGAGGTTGATCGATCGTTTTCTCAAGAATCCGCTTGATCACATGATTCATCATTTTTTCCTAACCGCTTGGATGTGGGTGGTATGTGATGATCAATCGAAGAGTTATCCCAAATAGTTGGCAAACCGGTTAGAAAAAACTCGAAGGTGAGTATGCCGAACGCATATGACAGGGAGACGGGCGTCGAAATGTGTCATAACGCATTGCATGAACTTTCCCACCGCCCTAGCATCATTACCTTTCTCGCTTGTATAATCGTGCACATTTGTATGCATGGAACCTCGTGCTCCTCCAACTCCGGTAGTTGGTAGTTCCTTTCTCAAGCTACAAGACTAGGATCCGTATTTAGTTACTTCATCATCCATAATGGCTTATGCTCAAGCTTGACCGGTAAATGACAAGCCATGTCATAAACTAGTGGACAACGTGAGGTGCCTATCGATAGGAGTTTTAAAGTTACTTTGAAAGGACCAAATGGCCTCGATCGAGCTTGATTGACCAATCTTTGAGAGGTTGATCGATCGTTTTCTCAAGAATCCGCTTGATCACATGATTCATTATTTTTTCCTAACCGCTTGGATGTCGGTGGTATGTGATGATCAAATGATGAGTTATCCCAAATAGTTGCAAACCGGTCGAGAAAAAACTCGAAGGTGAGTATGCCGAACGCATATGACATGGAGACGGGCGTCGAAATGTGTCATAACGCATTCCATGAACTTTCCCACCGCCCTAGCATCATTACCTTTCCGCTTGTATAATCGTGCACATTTGTATGCACGGAACCCGTGCTCCTCCAACTCCGGTAGTTGGTAGTTCCTTTCTCAAGCTACAAGACTAGGATCCATATTTAGTTACTTCATCATCCATAATGGCTTATACTCAAGCTTGACTCGGTAAATGACAAGCCATGTCATAAACTAGTGGACAACGTGAGGTGCCTATCGATAGGAGTTTTAAAGTTACTTTGAAAGGACCAAATGGCCTCGATCGAGCTTGATTGACCAATCCTTGAGAGATTGATCGATCATTTTCTCAAGAATCCGCTTGATCACATGATTCATCATTTTTTCCTAACCGCTTGGATGTGGGTGGTATGTGATGATCAATCGAAGAGTTATCCCAAATAGTTGGCAAACCGGTTAGAAAAAACTCGAAGGTGAGTATGCCGAACGCATATGACCGGGAGACGGGCGTCGAAATGTGTCATAACGCATTGCATGAACTTTCCCACCGCCCTAGCATCATTACCTTTCTCGCTTGTATAATCGTGCACATTTGTATGCATGGAACTCCGTGCTCCTCCAACTCCGGTAGTTGGTAGTTCCTTTCTCAAGCTACAAGACTAGGATCCGTATTTAGTTACTTCATCATCCATAATGGCTTATGCTCAAGCTTGACTGGTAAATGACAAGCCATGTCATAAACTAGTGTACCACGTGAGGTGCCTATCGATAGGAGTCTTAAAGTTACTTTGAAAGGACCAAATGGCCTCGATCGAGCTTGATTGACCAATCCTTGAGAGGTTGATCGATCGTTTTCTCAAGAATCCGCTTGATCACATGATTCATCATTTTTTCCTAACCGCTTGGATGTCGGTGGTATGTGATGATCAATCAATGAGTTATCCCAAATAGTTGGAAAACCGGTTAGAAAAAACTCGAAGGTGAGTATGCCGAACGCATATGACATGGGAGACGGGCGTCGAAATGTGTCATAACGCATTGCATGAACTTTCCCACCGCCCTAGCATCATTACCTTTCTCGCTTGTATAATCGTGCACATTTGTATGCACGGAACCCCGTGCTCCTCCAACTCCGGTAGTTGGTAGTTCCTTTCTCAAGCTACAAGACTAGGATCCGTATTTAGTTACTTCATCATCCATAATGGCTTATACTCAAGCTTGACTCGGTAAATGACAAGCCATGTCATAAACTAGTGGACAACGTGAGGTGCCTATCGATAGGAGTTTTAAAGTTACTTTGAAAGGACCAAATGGCCTCGATCGAGCTTGATTGACCAATCTTTGAGAGATTGATCGATCGTTTTCTCAAGAATCCGCTTGATCACATGATTCATCATTTTTTCCTAACCGCTTGGATGTCGGTGGTATGTGATGATCAATCGATGAGTTATCCCAAATAGTTGGCAAACCGGTTAGAAAAAACTCGAAGGTGAGTATGCCGAACGCATATGATCGGGAGACGGGCGTCGAAATGTGTCATAACGCATTGCATGAACTTTCCCACCGCCCTAGAATCATTACCTTTCTCGCTTGTATAATCGTGCACATTTGTATGCATGGAACCCGTGCTCCTCCAACTCCGGTAGTTGGTAGTTCCTTTCTCAAGCTACAAGACTAGGATCCATATTTAGTTACTTCATCATCCATAATGGCTTATGCTCAAGCTTGACCGGTAAATGACAAGCCATGTCATAAACTAGTGGACAACGTGAGGTGCCTATCGATAGGAGTTTTAAAGTTACTTTGAAAGGACCAAATGGCCTCGATCGAGCTTGATTGACCAATCCTTGAGAGGTTGATCGATCGTTTTCTCAAGAATCCGCTTGATCACATGATTTATTATTTTTTCCTAACCGCTTGGATGTCGGTGGTATGTGATGATCAATCGATGAGTTATCCCAAATAGTTGGCAAACCGGTTAGAAAAAACTCGAAGGTGAGTATGCCGAACGCATATGACCGGGAGACGGGCGTCGAAATGTGTCATAACGCATTCCATGAACTTTCCCACCGCCCTAGCATCATTACCTTTCGCTTGTATAATCGTGCACATTTGTATGCATGGAACCTGTGCTCCTCCAACTCCAGTAGTTGGTAGTTCCTTTCTCAAGCTACAAGACTAGGATCCGTATTTAGTTACTTCATCATCCATAATGGCTTATGCTCAAGCTTGACTGGTAAATGACAAGCCATGTCATAAACTAGTGTACCACGTGAGGTGCCTATCGATAGGAGTCTTAAAGTTACTTTGAAAGGACCAAATGGCCTCGATCGAGCTTGATTGACCAATCTTGAGAGGTTGATCGATCGTTTTCTCAAGAATCCGCTTGATCACATGATTCATCATTTTTTCCTAAACGCTTGGATGTCGGTGGTATGTGATGATCAATCGATGAGTTATCCCAAATAGTTGGAAAACCGGTTAGAGAAAAGCTCGAAGGTGAGTTTGCCGAACGCATATGATCGGGAGACGGGCGTCGAAATGTGTCATAACGCATTGCATGAACTTTCCCACCGCCCTAGCATCATTACCTTTCGCTTGTATAATCGTGCACATTTGTATGCATGGAACTCCGTGCTCCTCCATCTCCATTAGTTGGTAGTTCCTTTCTCAAGCTACAAGACTAGGATCCATATTTAGTTACTTCATCATCCATAATGGCTTATGCTCAAGCTTGACTGGTAAATGACAAGCCATGTCATAAACTAGTGGACAACGTGAGGTGCCTATCGATAGGAGTTTTAAAGTTACTTTGAAAGGACCAAATAGCCTCGATCGAGCTTGATTGACCAATCTTTGAGAGGTTGATCGATCGTTTTCTGAAGAATCCGCTTGATCACATGATTTATTATTTTTTCCTAACCGCTTGGATGTCGGTGGTATGTGATGATCAATCGATGAGTTATCCCAAATAGTTGCAAACTGGTCAGAGAAAACTCTGAAGGTGAGTATGCCGAACGCATATGACCGGGAGACGGGCGTCGAAATGTGTCATAACGCATTCCATGAACTTTCCCACCGCCCTAGCATCATTACCTTTTCGCTTGTATAATCGTGCACATTTGTATGCATGGAACCCGTGCTCCTCCAACTCCGTAGTTGGTAGTTCCTTTCTCAAGCTACAAGACTAGGATCCGTATTTAGTTACTTCATCATCCATAATGGCCTATGCTCAAGCTTGACTAGTAAATGACAAGCCATGTCATAAACTAGTGTACCACGTGAGGTGCCTATCGATAGGAGTCTTAAAGTTACTTTGAAAGGACCAAATGGCCTCGATCGAGCTTGATTGACCAATCCTTGAGAGGTTGATCGATCGTTTTCTCAAGAATCCGCTTGATCACATGATTCATCATTTTTTCCTAACCGCTTGGATGTCGGTGGTATGTGATGATCAATCGATGAGTTATCCCAAATAGTTGGAAAACCGGTTAGAAAAAACTCGAAGGTGAGTTTGCCGAACGCATATGATCGGGAGACGGGCGTCGAAATGTGTCATAACGCATTGCATGAACTTTCCCACCGCCCTAGCATCATTACCTTTTCGCTTGTATAATCGTGCACATTTGTATGCATGGAACCTGTGCTCCTCCATCTCCATTAGTTGGTAGTTCCTTTCTCAAGCTACAAGACTAGGATCCGTATTTAGTTACTTCATCATCCATAATGGCTTATGCACAAGCTTGACTGGTAAATGACAAGCCATGTCATAAACTAGTGTACCATGTGAGGTGCCTATCGATAGGAGTCTTAAAGTTACTTTGAAAGGACCAAATGGCCTCGATCGAGCTTGATTGACCAATCTTTCGAGAGGTTGATCGATCGTTTTCTCAAGAATCCGCTCGATCACATGATTCATCATTTTTTCCTAACCGCTTGGATGTCGGTGGTATGTGATGATCAATCGATGAGTTATCCCAAATAGTTGGAAAACTGGTTAGAAAAAGCTCGAAGCTGAGTTTCCCGAACGCATATGACTCGGGAGACGGACGTCGAAATGTGTCATAACGCATTGCATGAAATTTCCCACCGCCCTAGCATCATTACCTTCTCGCTTGTATAATCGTGCACATTTGTATGCATGGAACCTCGTGCTCCTCCATCTTCGTAGTTGGTAGTTCCTTTCTCAAGCTACAAGACTAGGATCCGTATTTAGTTACTTCATCATCCATAATGGCTTATGCTCAAGCTTGGATCGGTAAATGACAAGCCATGTCATAAACTAATGTACCATGTGAGGTGCCTATCTATAGGAGTCTTAAAGTTACTTTGAAAGGACCAAATGGCCTCGATCGAGCTTGATTGAGCAATCCTTGAGAGGTTGATCGATCGTTTTCTCAAGAATCCGCCTGATCACATGATTCATCATTTTTTCCTAACCGCTTGGATGCCGGTGGTATGTGATGATCAATCGATGAGTTATCCCAAATAGTTGGAAAACTGGTTAGAAAAAGCTCTGAAGGTGAGTTTCCCGAACGCATATGACTGGGAGATGGACGTCGAAATGTGTCATAACGCATTGCATGAAATTTCCCACCGCCCTAGCATCATTACCTTTCTGCTTGTATAATCGTGCACATTTGTATGCATGGAACCTGTGCTCCTCCATCTTCAGTAGTTGGTAGTTCCTTTCTCAAGCTACAAGACTAGGATCCGTATTTAGTTACTTCATCATCCATAATGGCTTATGCTCAAGCTTGACTGGTAAATGACAGGCCATGTCATAAACTAATGTACCATGTGAGGTGCCTATCTATAGGAGTCTTAAAGTTACTTTGAAAGGACCAAATGGCCTCGATCGAGCTTGATTGACCAATCCTTGAGAGGTTGATCGATCGTTTTCTCAAGAATCCGCTCGATCACATGATTCATCATTTTTTCCTAACCGCTTGGATGCCGGTGGTATGTGATGATCAATCGATGAGTTATCCCAAATAGTTGGAAAACCGGTTAGAAAAAGCTCCGAAGGTGAGTTTCCCGAACGCATATGACCGGGAGACGGGCGTCGAAATGTGTCATAACGCATTGCATGAAATTTCCCACCGCCCTAGCATCATTACCTTTCGCTTGTATAATCGTTCACATTTGTATGCATGGAACCCGTGCTCCTCCATCTTCGCTAGTTGGTAGTTCCTTTCTCAAGCTACAAGACTAGGATCCGTATTTAGTTACTTCATCATCCATAATGGCTTATGCTCAAGCTTGACCGGTAAATGACAAGCCATGTCATAAACTAATGTACCATGTGAGGTGCCTATCGATAGGAGTCTTAAAGTTACTTTGAAAGGACCAAATGGCCTCGATCGAGCTTGATTGACCAATCCTTGAGAGGTTGATCGATCGTTTTCTCAAGAATCCGCCTGATCACATGATTCATCATTTTTTCGTAACCGCTTGGATGCCGGTGGTATGTGATGATCAATCGATGAGTTATCCCAAATAGTTGGAAAACCGGTTAGAAAAAGCTCCGAAGGTGAGTTTGCCGAACGCATATGATCGGGAGACGGGCGTCGAAATGTGTCATAACGCATTGCATGAACTTTCCCACCGCCCTAGCATCATTACCTTTCGCTTGTATAATCGTGCACATTTGTATGCATGGAACTCGTGCTCCTCCATCTTCAGTAGTTGGTAGTTCCTTTCTCAAGCTACAAGACTAGGATCCGTATTTAGTTACTTCATCATCCATAATGGCTTATGCTCAAGCTTGACTGGTAAATGACAGGCCATGTCATAAACTAATGTACCATGTGAGGTGCCTATCGATAGGAGTCTTAAAGTTACTTTGAAAGGACCAAATGGCCTCGATCGAGCTTGATTGACCAATCCTTGAGAGGTTGATCGATCGTTTTCTCAAGAATCCGCCTGATCACATGATTCATCATTTTTTCCTAACCGCTTGGATGCCGGTGGTATGTGATGATCAATCGATGAGTTATCCCAAATAGTTGGAAAACCGGTTAGAAAAAGCTCGAAGGTGAGTTTGCCGAACGCATATGACTTGGGAGACGGGCGTCGAAATGTGTCATAACGCATTGCATGAACTTTCCCACCGCCCTAGCATCATTACCTTTCTCGTTGTATAATCGTGCACATTTGTATGCATGGAACCCGTGCTCCTCCATCTTCGCTAGTTGGTAGTTCCTTTCTCAAGCTACAAGACTAGGATCCGTATTTAGTTACTTCATCATCCATAATGGCTTATGCTCAAGCTTGACCGGTAAATGACAAGCCATGTCATAAACTAGTGTACCATGTGAGGTGCCTATCGATAGGAGTTTTAAAGTTACTTTGAAAGGACCAAATGGCCTCGATCGAGCTTGATTGACCAATCTTTGAGAGGTTGATCGATCGTTTTCTCAAGAATCCGCTTGATCACATGATTCATCATTTTTTCCTAACCGCTTGGATGTCGGTGGTATGTGATGATCAATCGATGAGTTATCCCAAATAGTTGGAAAACGTGGTTAGAAAAAGCTCGAAGGTAAGTTTCCCGAACGCATATGATCTGGGAGACGGGCGTCGAAATGTGTCATAACGCATTGCATGAAATTTCCCACCGCCCTAGCATCATTACCTTCACGCTTGTATAATCGTGCACATTTGTATGCATGGAACCCGTGCTCCTCCATCTCCAGTAGTTGGTAGTTCCTTTCTCAAGCTACAAGACTAGGATCCGTATTTAGTTACTTCATCATCCATAATGGCTTATGCTCAAGCTTGACCGGTAAATGACAAGCCATGTCATAAACTAGTGTACCATGTGAGGTGCCTATCGATAGGAGTCTTAAAGTTACTTTGAAAGGACCAAATGGCCTCGATCGAGCTTGATTGACCAATCCTTGAGAGGTTGATCGATCGTTTTCTCAAGAATCCGCTCGATCACATGATTCATCATTTTTTCCTAACCGCTTGGATGCCGGTGGTATGTGATGATCAATCGATGAGTTATCCCAAATAGTTGGAAAACTGGTTAGAAAAAGCTCTGAAGGTGAGTTTCCCGAACGCATATGACTGGGAGACGGGCGTCGAAATGTGTCATAACGCATTGCATGAACTTTCCCACCGCCCTAGCATCATTACCTTTCTCTTGTATAATCGTGCACATTTGTATGCATGGAACCTCGTGCTCCTCCATCTTCGCTTAGTTGGTAGTTCCTTTCTCAAGCTACAAGACTAGGATCCGTATTTAGTTACTTCATCATCCATAATGGCTTATGCTCAAGCTTGACCGGTAAATGACAAGCCATGTCATAAACATAGTGTACCATGTGAGGTGCCTATCGATAGGAGTCTTAAAGTTACTTTGAAAGGACCAAATGGCCTCGATCGAGCTTGATTGACCAATCCTTGAGAGGTTGATCGATCGTTTTCTCAAGAATCCGCCTGATCACATGATTCATCATTTTTTCCTAACCGCTTGGATGCCGGTGGTATGTGATGATCAATCGATGAGTTATCCCAAATAGTTGGAAAACCGGTTAGAAAAAGCTCGAAGGTGAGTTTCCCGAACGCATATGACCGGGAGACGGGCGTCGAAATGTGTCATAACGCATTGCATGAACTTTCCCACCGCCCTAGCATCATTACCTTTCCGCTTGTATAATCGTGCACATTTGTATGCATGGAACCTGTGCTCCTCCATCTTCGCTAGTTGGTAGTTCCTTTCTCAAGCTACAAGACTAGGATCCGTATTTAGTTACTTCATCATCCATAATGGCTTATGCTCAAGCTTGACTGGTAAATGACAGGCCATGTCATAAACATATGTACCATGTGAGGTGCCTATCGATAGGAGTCTTAAAGTTACTTTGAAAGGACCAAATGGCCTCGATCGAGCTTGATTGACAAATCCTTGAGAGGTCGATCGATCGTTTTCTCAAGAATCCGCCTGATCACATGATTCATCATTTTTTCCTAACCGCTTGGATGCCGGTGGTATGTGATGATCAATCGATGAGTTATCCCAAATAGTTGGAAAACTGGTTAGAAAAAGCTCTGAAGGTGAGTTTCCCGAACGCATATGACTGGGAGACGGGCGTCGAAATGTGTCATAACGCATTGCATGAAATTTCCCACCGCCCTAGCATCATTACCTTTCTGCTTGTATAATCGTGCACATTTGTATGCATGGAACCCGTGCTCCTCCATCTTCGCTAGTTGGTAGTTCCTTTCTCAAGCTACAAGACTAGGATCCGTATTTAGTTACTTCATCATCCATAATGGCTTATGCTCAAGCTTGACCGGTAAATGACAAGCCATGTCATAAACTAGTGTACCATGTGAGGTGCCTATCGATAGGAGTCTTAAAGTTACTTTGAAAGGACCAAATGGCCTCGATCGAGCTTGATTGACCAATCCTTGAGAGGTTGATCGATCGTTTTCTCAAGAATCCGCTCGATCACATGATTCATCATTTTTTCCTAACCGCTTGGATGCCGGTGGTATGTGATGATCAATCGATGAGTTATCCCAAATAGTTGGAAAACCGGTTAGAAAAAGCTCGAAGGTGAGTTTGCCGAACGCATATGACCGGGAGACGGGCGTCGAAATGTGTCATAACGCATTGCATGAACTTTCCCACCGCCCTAGCATCATTACCTTCGCTTGTATAATCGTGCACATTTGTATGCATGGAACCTCGTGCTCCTCCATCTTCGCAGTTGGTAGTTCCTTTCTCAAGCTACAAGACTAGGATCCGTATTTAGTTACTTCATCATCCATAATGGCTTATGCTCAAGCTTGACTGGTAAATGACAAGCCATGTCATAAACTAGTGTACCATGTGAGGTGCCTATCGATAGGAGTCTTAAAGTTACTTTGAAAGGACCAAATGGCCTCGATCGAGCTTGATTGACCAATCCTTGAGAGGTTGATCGATCGTTTTCTCAAGAATCCGCCTGATCACATGATTCATCATTTTTTCCTAACCGCTTGGATGCCGGTGGTATGTGATGATCAATCGATGAGTTATCCCAAATAGTTGGAAAACCGGTTAGAAAAAGCTCGAAGGTGAGTTTGCCGAACGCATATGACCGGGAGACGGCGTCGAAATGTGTCATAACGCATTGCATGAACTTTCCCACCGCCCTAGCATCATTACCTTTCTCGCTTGTATAATCGTGCACATTTGTATGCATGGAACCCGTGCTCCTCCATCTTCGGTAGTTGGTAGTTCCTTTCTCAAGCTACAAGACTAGGATCCGTATTTAGTTACTTCATCATCCATAATGGCTTATGCTCAAGCTTGACCGGTAAATGACAAGCCATGTCATAAACTAGTGTACCATGTGAGGTGCCTATCGATAGGAGTCTTAAAGTTACTTTGAAAGGACCAAATGGCCTCGATCGAGCTTGATTGACCAATCCTTGAGAGGTTGATCGATCGTTTTCTCAAGAATCCGCTTGATCACATGATTCATCATTTTTTCCTAACCGCTTGGATGCCGGTGGTATGTGATGATCAATCGATGAGTTATCCCAAATAGTTGGAAAACCGGTTAGAAAAAGCTCGAAGGTGAGTTTGCCGAACGCATATGACTGGAGACGGACGTCGAAATGTGTCATAACGCATTGCATGAACTTTCCCACCGCCCTAGCATCATTACCTTTCTCGCTTGTATAATCGTGCACATTTGTATGCATGGAACCCGTGCTCCTCCATCTTCATTAGTTGGTAGTTCCTTTCTCAAGCTACAAGACTAGGATCCGTATTTAGTTACTTCATCATCCATAATGGCTTATGCTCAAGCTTGACCGGTAAATGACAAGCCATGTCATAAACTAATGTACCATGTGAGGTGCCTATCGATAGGAGTCTTAAAGTTACTTTGAAAGGACCAAATGGCCTCGATCGAGCTTGATTGACCAATCCTTGAGAGGTTGATCGATCGTTTTCTCAAGAATCCGCCTGATCACATGATTCATCATTTTTTCCTAACCGCTTGGATGCCGGTGGTATGTGATGATCAATCGATGAGTTATCCCAAATAGTTGGAAACTGGTTAGAAAAAGCTCTAGGTGAGTTTGCCGAACGCATATGACCGGGAGACGGGCGTCGAAATGTGTCATAACGCATTGCATGAAATTTCCCACCGCCCTAGCATCATTACCTTTCGCTTGTATAATCGTGCACATTTGTATGCATGGAACCCCGTGCTCCTCCATCTCCAGTAGTTGGTAGTTCCTTTCTCAAGCTACAAGACTAGGATCCGTATTTAGTTACTTCATCATCCATAATGGCTTATGCTCAAGCTTGACCGGTAAATGACAAGCCATGTCATAAACTAGTGTACCATGTGAGGTGCCTATCGATAGGAGTCTTAAAGTTACTTTGAAAGGACCAAATGGCCTCGATCGAGCTTGATTGACCAATCCTTGAGAGGTTGATCGATCGTTTTCTCAAGAATCCGCTCGATCACATGATTCATCATTTTTTCCTAACCGCTTGGATGCCGGTGGTATGTGATGATCAATCGATGAGTTATCCCAAATAGTTGGAAAACTGGTTAGAAAAAGCTCTGAAGGTGAGTTTGCCGAACGCATATGACTGGGAGACGGGCGTCGAAATGTGTCATAACGCATTGCATGAACTTTCCCACCGCCCTAGCATCATTACCTTTCTGCTTGTATAATCGTGCACATTTGTATGCATGGAACCCCGTGCTCCTCCATCTTCGGTAGTTGGTAGTTCCTTTCTCAAGCTACAAGACTAGGATCCGTATTTAGTTACTTCATCATCCATAATGGCTTATGCTCAAGCTTGATCGGTAAATGACAAGCCATGTCATAAACTAATGTACCATGTGAGGTGCCTATCGATAGGAGTCTTAAAGTTACTTTGAAAGGACCAAATGGCCTCGATCGAGCTTGATTGACCAATCCTTGAGAGGTTGATCGATCGTTTTCTCAAGAATCCGCTCGATCACATGATTCATCATTTTTTCCTAACCGCTTGGATGCCGGTGGTATGTGATGATCAATCGATGAGTTATCCCAAATAGTTGGAAAACCGGTTAGAAAAAGCTCGAAGGTGAGTTTCCCGAACGCATATGACCGGGAGACGGGCGTCGAAATGTGTCATAACGCATTGCATGAACTTTCCCACCGCCCTAGCATCATTACCTTTCGCTTGTATAATCGTGCACATTTGTATGCATGGAACTCCGTGCTCCTCCATCTTCGCTAGTTGGTAGTTCCTTTCTCAAGCTACAAGACTAGGATCCGTATTTAGTTACTTCATCATCCATAATGGCTTATGCTCAAGCTTGACCGGTAAATGACAAGCCATGTCATAAACTAATGTACCATGTGAGGTGCCTATCGATAGGAGTCTTAAAGTTACTTTGAAAGGACCAAATGGCCTCGATCGAGCTTGATTGACCAATCCTTGAGAGGTTGATCGATCGTTTTCTCAAGAATCCGCCTGATCACATGATTCATCATTTTTTCCTAACCGCTTGGATGCCGGTGGTATGTGATGATCAATCGATGAGTTATCCCAAATAGTTGGAAAACCGGTTAGAAAAAGCTCGAAGGTGAGTTTGCCGAACGCATATGATCGGGAGACGGGCGTCGAAATGTGTCATAACGCATTGCATGAACTTTCCCACCGCCCTAGCATCATTACCTTTCTCGCTTGTATAATCGTGCACATTTGTATGCATGGAACCCGTGCTCCTCCATCTTCGGTAGTTGGTAGTTCCTTTCTCAAGCTACAAGACTAGGATCCGTATTTAGTTACTTCATCATCCATAATGGCTTATGCTCAAGCTTGACCGGTAAATGACAAGCCATGTCATAAACTAATGTACCATGTGAGGTGCCTATCGATAGGAGTCTTAAAGTTACTTTGAAAGGACCAAATGGCCTCGATCGAGCTTGATTGACCAATCCTTGAGAGGTTGATCGATCGTTTTCTCAAGAATCCGCCTGATCACATGATTCATCATTTTTTCCTAACCGCTTGGATGCCGGTGGTATGTGATGATCAATCGATGAGTTATCCCAAATAGTTGGAAAACTGGTTAGAAAAAGCTCTGAAGGTGAGTTTGCCGAACGCATATGACTGGGAGACGGGCGTCGAAATGTGTCATAACGCATTGCATGAACTTTCCCACCGCCCTAGCATCATTACCTTTCTCGCTTGTATAATCGTGCACATTTGTATGCATGGAACCCGTGCTCCTCCATCTTCGTAGTTGGTAGTTCCTTTCTCAAGCTACAAGACTAGGATCCGTATTTAGTTACTTCATCATCCATAATGGCTTATGCTCAAGCTTGACCGGTAAATGACAAGCCATGTCATAAACTAATGTACCATGTGAGGTGCCTATCGATAGGAGTCTTAAAGTTACTTTGAAAGGACCAAATGGCCTCGATCGAGCTTGATTGACCAATCCTTGAGAGGTTGATCGATCGTTTTCTCAAGAATCCGCCTGATCACATGATTCATCATTTTTTCCTAACCGCTTGGATGCCGGTGGTATGTGATGATCAATCGATGAGTTATCCCAAATAGTTGGAAAACCGGTTAGAAAAAGCTCTGAAGGTGAGTTTGCCGAACGCATATGACTAGGAGACGGGCGTCGAAATGTGTCATAACGCATTGCATGAACTTTCCCACCGCCCTAGCATCATTACCTTTCTGCTTGTATAATCGTGCACATTTGTATGCACGGAACCTGTGCTCCTCCATCTTCAGTAGTTGGTAGTTCCTTTCTCAAGCTACAAGACTAGGATCCGTATTTAGTTACTTCATCATCCATAATGGCTTATGCTCAAGCTTGACTGGTAAATGACAAGCCATGTCATAAACTAGTGTACCATGTGAGGTGCCTATCGATAGGAGTCTTAAAGTTACTTTGAAAGGACCAAATGGCCTCGATCGAGCTGGATTGACCAATCCTTGAGAGATTGATCGATCATTTTCTCAAGAATCCGCTCGATCACATGATTCATCATTTTTTCCTAACCGCTTGGATGCCGGTGGTATGTGATGATCAATCGATGAGTTATCCCAAATAGTTGGAAAACTGGTTAGAAAAAGCTGAAGGTGAGTTTGGCAAACGCATATGACTAGGAGACGGGCGTCGAAATGTGTCATAACGCATTGCATGAACTTTCCCACCGCCCTAGCATCATTACCTTTCTGCTTGTATAATCGTGCACATTTGTATGCACGGAACCTGTGCTCCTCCATCTTCAGTAGTTGGTAGTTCCTTTCTCAAGCTACAAGACTAGGATCCGTATTTAGTTACTTCATCATCCATAATGGCTTATGCTCAAGCTTGACTGGTAAATGACAAGCCATGTCATAAACTAATGTACCATGTGAGGTGCCTATCGATAGGAGTCTTAAAGTTACTTTGAAAGGACCAAATGGCCTCGATCGAGCTTGATTGACCAATCCTTGAGAGGTTGATCGATCGTTTTCTCAAGAATCCGCCTGATCACATGATTCATCATTTTTTCCTAACCGCTTGGATGCCGGTGGTATGTGATGATCAATCGATGAGTTATCCCAAATAGTTGGAAACCTGGTTAGAAAAAGCTCGAAGGTGAGTTTGCCGAACGCATATGATCGGGAGACGGGCGTCGAAATGTGTCATAACGCATTGCATGAACTTTCCCACCGCCCTAGCATCATTACCTTTCCGCTTGTATAATCGTGCACATTTGTATGCACGGAACCTGTGCTCCTCCATCTTCGCTAGTTGGTAGTTCCTTTCTCAAGCTACAAGACTAGGATCCGTATTTAGTTACTTCATCATCCATAATGGCTTATGCTCAAGCTTGACTGGTAAATGACAGGCCATGTCATAAACTAATGTACCATGTGAGGTGCCTATCGATAGGAGACTTAAAGTTACTTTGAAAGGACCAAATTGCCTCGATAGAGCTTGATTGACCAATCCTTGAGAGGTTGATCGATCGTTTTCTCAAGAATCCGCTCGATCACATGATTCATCATTTTTTCCTAACCGCTTGGATGCCGGTGGTATGTGATGATCAATCGATGAGTTATCCCAAATAGTTGGAAAACCGGTTAGAAAAAGCTCGTGAAGGTGAGTTTGGCAAACGCATATGACTAGGAGACGGGCGTCGAAATGTGTCATAACGCATTGCATGAACTTTCCCACCGCCCTAGCATCATTACCTTTCTGCTTGTATAATCGTGCACATTTGTATGCACGGAACCTGTGCTCCTCCATCTTCGGTAGTTGGTAGTTCCTTTCTCAAGCTACAAGACTAGGATCCGTATTTAGTTACTTCATCATCCATAATGGCTTATGCTCAAGCTTGAACTGGTAAATGACAAGCCATGTCATAAACTAATGTACCATGTGAGGTGCCTATCGATAGGAGTCTTAAAGTTACTTTGAAAGGACCAAATGGCCTCGATCGAGCTTGATTGACCAATCCTTGAGAGGTTGATCGATCGTTTTCTCAAGAATCCGCCTGATCACATGATTCATCATTTTTTCCTAACCGCTTGGATGCCGGTGGTATGTGATGATCAATCGATGAGTTATCCCAAATAGTTGGAAAACCGGTTAGAAAAAGCTCGTGAAGGTGAGTTTGGCAAACGCATATGACTAGGAGACGGGCGTCGAAATGTGTCATAACGCATTGCATGAACTTTCCCACCGCCCTAGCATCATTACCTTTCGCTTGTATAATCGTGCACATTTGTATGCACGGAACACCGTGCTCCTCCATCTTCGGTAGTTGGTAGTTCCTTTCTCAAGCTACAAGACTAGGATCCGTATTTAGTTACTTCATCATCCATAATGGCTTATGCTCAAGCTTGACTGGTAAATGACAGGCCATGTCATAAACTAATGTACCATGTGAGGTGCCTATCGATAGGAGTCTTGAAGTTACTTTGAAAGGACCAAATGGCCTCGATCGAGCTTGATTGACCAATCCTTGAGAGGTTGATCGATCGTTTTCTCAAGAATCCGCCTGATCACATGATTCATCATTTTTTCCTAACCGCTTGGATGCCGGTGGTATGTGATGATCAATCGATGAGTTATCCCAAATAGTTGGAAACTGGTTAGAAAAAGCTCTGAAGGTGAGTTTGCCGAACGCATATGACCGAGGAGACGGGCGTCGAAATGTGTCATAACGCATTGCATGAACTTTCCCACCGCCCTAGCATCATTACCTTTCTCCTTGTATAATCGTGCACATTTGTATGCATGGAACCCCATGCTCCTCCATCTTCGGTAGTTGGTAGTTCCTTTCTCAAGCTACAAGACTAGGATCCGTATTTAGTTACTTCATCATCCATAATGGCTTATGCTCAAGCTTGATCGGTAAATGACGAGCCATGTCATAAACTAATGTACCATGTGAGGTGCCTATCGATAGGAGTCTTAAAGTTACTTTGAAAGGACCAAATGGCCTCGATCGAGCTTGATTGACCAATCCTTGAGAGGTTGATCGATCGTTTTCTCAAGAATCCGCTCGATCACATGATTCATCATTTTTTCCTAACCGCTTGGATGCCGGTGGTATGTGATGATCAATCGATGAGTTATCCCAAATAGTTGGAAAACCGGTTAGAAAAAGTTTCAAGGTGAGTTTGCCAACGCATATGACTGGGAGACGGGCGTCGAAATGTGTCATAACGCATTGCATGAACTTTCCCACCGCCCTAGCATCATTACCTTTCCCGCTTGTATAATCGTGCACATTTGTATGCATGGAACCCGTGCTCCTCCATCTTCAAGAGTTGGTAGCTCCTTTCTCAAGCTACAAGACTAGGATCCGTATTTAGTTACTTCATCATCCATAATGGCTTATGCTCAAGCTTGACCGGTAAATGACAAGCCATGTCATAAACCAGTGTACCATGTGAGGTGCCTATCGATAGGAGTCTTAAAGTTACTTTGAAAGGACCAAATGGCCTCGATCGAGCTTGATTGACCAATCCTTGAGAGGTTGATCGATCGTTTTCCTCAAGAATCCGCTTGATCACATGATCCATCATTTTTTCCTAACCGCTTGATGCTCGGTGGTATGTGATGATCAATCGAGAGTTATCCCAAATAGTTGGAAAACCGGTTAGAAAACACTCGGTGAGTATGCCGAACACATAAGACCGAGTGAGGGGCGTCGAAATGTGTCAAACGCATTGCATGAACTTCCCCACCACCTTAGCATCATTACCTATCTCTTGTATAATCGTGCACTTTTGTATGCATGGAAACGTACTCGTCCACTCATAGTTGGTACTTTCTTCTCAAGCTACAAGTCTAGGATCCATATTTAGTAACTTCATTTCCATAATGTCTTATGCTCTGCTTCGGACCGGTAAATGACAGCCATGTCATAACTAGTGGACAACGTGAGGTGCCTATCGATAGGAGTCTTAAAGGTAGTTTGAAAGGACCAAAGGGCCTCGATCGAGCTTGAGACCAATCTTGATAGAATGATCGATCGTTTTCTAAAGAATCGCTTTATCACATGATTCATCATTTTTCCCTAACCGCTTGGATGTGGGTGGTATGTGATGATCAATGATGAGTTATCCCAAATAGTTGGCAAACGGTTAGAAAAACTCGAAGGTGAGTTGCAAACACATACGACCGAGGGAGGGGCGTCGAAATGTGTCATAACGCATTGCATGAAATTTCCCACCGCCCTAGCATCATACCTTTCGTCCTTGTATAATCGTGCACATTTGTATGCATGGAAGTTGTACTCCTCGCAACTTGTAGTTAGTAGGTTTCTTTCTCAAGCTACAAGACTGGGATCCATATTTAGTTACTTCATCATGCATAATGGCTTGTCAAGCTTCCGTAAATGACAAGCCATTCTAAACTAGTGACCATTGAGGTGCCTATCGATAGAGTCTAAAGTTACTTGAAAGGACCAAAGCCTCGATGGGGAGCTTGATTGGGATCAACTTCGAGAGATCGATCGATCGTTCCAAGAATCCGTTGATCACACGATTCATCATTTTTTCCTAACCGCTTGATGTCTGTACGTGATGATCAATCGATGAGTTATCCCAAATAGTTGGAAACCGTTAGAAAACCGTGAAGGTGAGTTGGCCAAACCATAGATGAGGGCGTCGGGAAATGTGTCAAACGCATCACGAACTTCCCACCCCCTAGCATCATTACCTTCTCCTTGATCATCTGCACTTTGTATGCATGGAACCCGTCTCCTCCATCTCGCACGTTGTAGTTTCTTTCTCAAGCCTACAAGTCTGGGATCCGTATTTAGTTACTTCATTTCCATAATGTCTTATGCTCAAGCTTGACCGGTAAAATGATGCCTGTCATAATCTATGACCATTGAGGGCCTATCTCGATGGGAGTCTTAAGTAGTTTGAGATCAAAGCCTCGATCAGCTTGATTGACCAATCCTTTGAGAGGTTGATCGATCGTTTTCTCAAGAATCCGCACGATCACATGATTCATCATTTTTTCCTAACCGCTTGGATGCCGGTGGTATGTGATGATCAATCGATGAGTTATCCCAAATAGTTGGAAACTAGGTGTAGAAAAAACTCGAAGGTGAGTTTGCCGAACGCATATGACCGGGAGACGGGCGTCGAAATGTGTCATAACGCATTGCATGAACTTTCCCACCGCCCTAGCATCATTACCTTTCGTCCTTGTATAATCGTGCACATTTGTATGCACGGAAGATGTGCTCCCCATCTTCGGTAGTTGTAGTTCCTTTCTCAAGCTACAAGACTAGGATCCGTATTTAGTTACTTCATCATCCATAATGGCTTATGCTCAAGTTGACCGGTAAATGACGAGCCATGTCGTAAACTAATGTACCATGTGAGGTGCCTATCGATAGGAGTCTTAAGGTTACTTTGAAAGGACCAAATGGCCTCGATCGGGAGCTTGATTGACCAATCCTTGAGAGGTTGATCGATCGTTTTCTCAGAATCCGCTTGATCAAATGATTCATCATTTTTTCCTAACCGCTTGATGCCGGTAGTGATGATCAATCGAGAGTTATCCCGCGTTGGAAACCGGTTAGAAAACTGAAGGTGAGTTGGCAAACGCATAATCGAGGGCGTCGAAATGTGTCAAACGCATTGTATGAACTTTTCCACCGCCTTAGATCATTACCTTCTCGCTTGTATAATCGTGCACTTTGTAGCATGGAACTCGTGCTCTCCATCTTCACAATCTCTGTAGTTTCTTTCTCAAGCTACAATCTCGATCCGTATTTAGTTACTTCATTCTCCATAATGTCTTATGTCTAAGTGATCGGTAAATGACAGCTGCTATAATCTATGACCATTGAGCTTATCATAGGAGTCTTAAAGTTACTTTAAAGGACCAAATGGCCTCGATGAGTTTTCGATGACCTATCCTGAGAGATTGATCTATCGTTTTTAGAATCCGCTTGATCACATGATTCATCATTTTTTCCTAACCGCTTGGATATGGGTGGTATGTGATGATCAATCGATGAGTTATCCCAAATAGTTGGAAAAGCGGTTAGAAGAAGCTGGAAGGTGAGTTGTGGCAAACGCATATGACTAGGAGACGGGCGTCGAAATGTGTCATAACGCATTGCATGAACTTTCCCCACCGCCCTAGCATCATTACCTTTACGCATTGTATAATCGTGCACATTTGTATGCACGGAACTTGTGCTCCTCCCACTCTTCGGTAGTTGGTAGTTCCTTTCTCAAGCTACAAGACTAGGATCCGTATTTAGTTACTTCATCATCCATAATGGCTTATGCTCGAAGCTTGCGGGTAAATGACAAGCCATGTCATAAACTAGTGTACCATGTGAGGTGCCTATCGATAGGAGTCTTAAAGTTACTTTGAAAGGACCAAAATGGCCTCGATCGAGCTTGATCGACCAATCTGCGAGGTTGATCGATCGTTTTCTCAAGAATCCGCTCGATCACATGATTCATCATTTTTTCCTAACCGCTTGGATGCCGGTGGTATGTGATGATCAATCGATGAGTTATCCCAAATAGATTGCAAACAGGTTAGAAAAAGCTCGTGAAGGTGAGTTTGCCGAACGCATATGACGGGAGACGGGCGTCGAAATGTGTCATAACGCATTGCATGAACTTTCCCACCGCCCTAGCATCATTACCTTTCTCCTTGTATAATCGTGCACATTTGTATGCATGGAACTCGTGCTCCTCCATCTTCGATAGTTGGTAGTTCCTTTCTCAAGCTACAAGACTAGGATCCGTATTTAGTTACTTCATCATCCATAATGGCTTATGCTCAAGCTTGGTAGTAAATGACAAGCCATGTCATAAACTAATGTACCATTGAGGTGCCTATCGATAGGAGTCTTGAAGTTACTTTGAAAGGACCAAATGGCCTCGATCGAGCTTGATTGACCAATCCCTGAGAGGTTGATCGATCGTTTTCTCAAGAATCCGCTTGATCACATGATTCATCATTTTTTCCTAACCGCTTGGATGTCGGTGGTATGTGATGATCAATCGATGAGTTATCCCAAATAGTTGGCAAACGGTTAGAAAAAAACTCGAAGGTGAGTTTCCCGAACGCATATGACCGGGAGACGGGCGTCGAAATGTGTCATAACGCATTGCATGAACTTTCCCACCGCCTTAGCATCATTACCTTTCGGCTTGTATAATCGTGCACATTTGTATGCATGGAACTCGTGCTCCTCCATCTTCGCAGTAGTTGGTAGTTCCTTTCTCAAGCTACAAGACTAGGATCCTATTTAGTTACTTCATCATCCATAATGGCTTATGCTCAAGCTTAGACCGGTAAATGACAAGCCATGTCATAAACTAGTGTACCATGTGAGGTGCCTATCGATAGGAGTCTTAAAGTTACTTTGAAAGGACCAAATGGCCTCGATCGAGCTTGATTGACCAATCCTTCAGAGGTTGATCGATCGTTTTCTCAAGAATCCGTTTGATCACATGATTCATCATTTTTTCCTAACCGCTTGGATGTGGGTGGTCTGTGATGATCAATCGAAGAGTTATCCCAAATAGTTGGCAAACTGGTCAGAAAAAACTCTGAAGGAGAGTTTGCCGAACGCATATGACTGGGAGACGGGCGTCAAAATGTGTCATAACACATTGCATGAACTTTCCCACCGCCCTAGCATCATTACCTTTCTCCTTGTATAATCGTGCACATTTGTATGCATGGAACTTGTGCTCCTCCAACTCCGAGAGGTTGGTAGTTCCTTTCACAAACTACAAGACTAGGATCCATATTTAGTTACTTCATCATCCATAATGGCTTATGCTCAAGCTTGACTGGTAAATGACAAGCCAAGTCATAAACGAGTGGATAAGGTGAGGTGCCTATCGATAGGAGTTTTAAAGTTACTTTGAAAGGACCAAATGGCCTCGATCGAGCTTGATTGACCAATCCTTGAGAGATTGATCGATCGTTTTCTCAAGAATCCGCTTGATCACATGATCTATCATTTTTTCCTAACCGCTTGGATGTCGGTGGTATGTGATGATCAATCGATGAGTTATCCCAAATAGTTTGCAAACGGGGTTAGAAAACACTCGAAGGTGAGTATGCCGAACACATAAGACTGAGTGAGGGGCGTCGAAATGTGTCAAAACGCATTGCATGAACTTCCCCACCACCTTAGCATCATTACCTATCTCCTTGTATAATCATGCACTTTTGTATGCATGGAAACTATACTCGTCCAACTCCAATAGTTGGTACTTTCTTTCTCAAGCTACAAGTCTAGGATCCATATTTAGTAACTTCATTCTCCATAATGTCTTATGCTCAAGCTGGACTGGTAAATGACAAGCCAAGTCATAAACTAGTGGACAACGTGAGGTGCCTATCGATAGGAGTCTTAAAGGTAGTTTGAAAGGACCAAAGGGCCTCGATCGAGCTTGATTGACCAATCCTTGATAGAATGACCGATCGTTTTCTAAAGAATCTGCTTTATCACATGATTCATCATTTTTCCCTAACCGCTTGGATGTGGGTGGTATGTGATGATCAATCGATGAGTTATCCCAAATAGTTGGCAAACTGGTTAGAAAAAACTCTGAAGGTGAGTATGCGCAACACATATGACTGAGTGAGGGGCGTCGAACTGTGTCATAACGCATTGCATGAAATTTCCCTCCGCCCTAGCATCATACCTTTCTCCTTGTATAATCGTGCACATTTGTATGCATGGAAGTTGTACTCCTACAACTCCAGTAGTTAGTAGTTTCTTTCTCAAGCTACAAGACTAGGATCCATATTTAGTTACTTCATCATGCATAATGGCTTATGCTCAAGCTTGACCGGTAAATGACAAGCCATACCATAAACTAGTGGACAACATGAGGTGCCTATCGATAGGAGTCTTAAAGTTACTTTGAAAGGACCAAAGGGCCTCGATCGAGCTTGATTGACCAATCCTTGAGAGATTGATCGATCGTTTTCTCAAGAATCCGCTTGATCAAACGATCCATCATTTTTTCCCTAACCGCTTCGATGTCGGTGGTATGTGATGATCAATCGATGAGTTATCCCAAATAGTTGGCAAACAGGTTAGAAAACACTCGAAGGTGAGTATGCCAAACACATAAGGCGAGTGAGGGGCGTCAAAATGTGTCAAAACGCATTGCATGAACTTCCCCACCACCTTAGCATCATTACCTATCTCCTTGTATAATCGTGCACTTTTGTATGCATGGAAACTGTACTCGTCCAACTGCAATAGTTGGTACTTTCTTTCTCAAGCTACAAGTCTAGGATCCATATTTAGTAACTTCATTTTCCATAATGTCTTATGCTCAAGCTGGACTGGTAAATGACAAGCCTTCCCATAATCTAGTGGACAACATGAGGTGCCTATCGATAGGAGTCTTAAAGGTAGTTTGAAAGGACCAAAGGGCCTCGATCGAGCTTGATTGACCAATCCTTGATAGAATGACCGATCGTTTTCTAAAGAATACGCTTTATCATATGATTCATCATTTTTCCCTAACCGCTTGGATGTGGGTGGTATGTGATGATCAATCGATGAGTTATCCCAAATAGTTGGCAAACGGGTTAGAAAAAACTCGAAGGTGAGTATGCCGAACACATATGATCGAGTGAGGGCGTCGAAATGTGTCATAACGCATTGCATGAAATTTCCCACCGCCCTAGCATCATACCTTTCTCCTTGTATAATCGTGCACATTTGTATGCATGGAAGTTGTACTCCTGCAACTCTAGTAGTTAGTAGTTTCGTTCTCAAGCTACAAGACTAGGATCCATATTTAGTTACTTCATCATGCATAATGGCTTATGCTCAAGCTTGACTGGTAAATGACAAGCCATACCGTAAACTAGTGGACAACATGAGGTGCCTATCGATAGGAGTCATAAAGTTACTTTGAAAGGACCAAAGGGCCTCGATCGAGCTTGATTGACCAATCCTTGAGAGATTGATCGATCGTTTTCTCAAGAATCCGCTTGATCAAACGATCCATCATTTTTTCCTAACCGCTTCGATGTCGGTGGTATGTGATGATCAATCGATGAGTTATCCCAAATAGTTGGCAAACGGGTTAGAAAACACTGCGAAGGTGAGTATGCCAAACACATAAGACCGAGTGAGGGGCGTCAAAATGTGTCAAAACGCATTGCATGAACTTCCCCACCACCTTAGCATCATTACCTATCTCCTTGTATAATCGTGCACTTTTGTATGCATGGAAAGCGTACTCGTCCAACTCCAATAGTTGGTACTTTCTTTCTCAAGCTACAAGTCTAGGATCCATATTTAGTAACTTCATTTTCCATAATGTCTTATGCTCAAGCTGGCGGTAAATGACAAGCCTTCCCATAATCTAGTGGACAACATGAGGTGCCTATCGATAGGAGTCTTAAAGGTAGTTTGAAAGGACCAAAGGGCCTCGATCGAGCTTGATTGACCAATCCTTGATAGAATGACCGATCGTTTTCTAAAGAATCTGCTTTATCATATGATTCATCATTTTTTCCTAACCGCTTGGATGTGGGTGGTATGTGATGATCAATCGATGAGTTATCCCAAATAGTTGGCAAACGAGTTAGAAAAAACTCGAAGGTGAGTATGCCGAACACATATGACCGAGTGAGGGCGTCGAAATGTGTCATAACGCATTGCATGAAATTTCCCACCGCCCTAGCATCATACCTTTCTCCTTGTATAATCGTGCACATTTGTATGCATGGAAGTTGTACTCCTACAACTCTATTAGTTAGTAGTTTCTTTCTCAAGCTACAAGACTAGGATCCATATTTAGTTACTTCATCATGCATAATGGCTTATGCTCAAGCTTGACCGTAAATGACAAGCCATACCGTAAACTAGTGGACAACATGAGGTGCCTATCGATAGGAGTCATAAAGTTACTTTGAAAGGACCAAAGGGCCTCGATCGAGCTTGATTGACCAATCCTTGAGAGATTGATCGATCGTTTTCTCAAGAATCCGCTTGATCAAATGATCCATCATTTTTTCCTAACCGCTTCGATGTCGGTGGTATGTGATGATCAATCGATGAGTTATCCCAAATAGTTGGCAAACAAGGTTAGAAAACACTCTGAAGGTGAGTATGCCGAACACATAAGACTGAGTGAGGGGCGTCGAAATGTGTCATAACGCATTGCATGAAATTTCCCACCGCCCTAGCATCATACCTTTCTCCTTGTATAATCGTGCACATTTGTATGCATGGAAGTTGTACTCTGCAACTCATAGTTAGTAGTTTCTTTCTCAAGCTACAAGACTAGGATCCATATTTAGTTACTTCATCATGCATAATGGCTTATGCTCAAGCTTGAGAGTAAATGACAAGCCATACCATAAACTAGTGGACAACATGAGGTGCCTATCGATAGGAGTCATAAAGTTACTTTGAAAGGACCAAAGTGGCCTCGATCGAGCTTGATTGACCAATCCTTGAGAGATTGATCGATCGTTTTCTCAAGAATCCGCTTGATCAAATGATCCATCATTTTTTCCTAACCGCTTCGATGTCGGTGGTATGTGATGATCAATCGATGAGTTATCCCAAATAGTTGGCAAACGGAGTTAGAAAACACTCGAAGGTGAGTATGCCAAACACATAAGACCGAGTGAGGGGCGTCAAAATGTGTCAAAACGCATTGCATGAACTTCCCCACCACCTTAGCATCATTACCTATCTCCTTGTATAATCGTGCACTTTTGTATGCATGGAAACTGTACTCGTCCAACTCCAATAGTTGGTACTTTCTTTCTCAAGCTACAAGTCTAGGATCCATATTTAGTAACTTCATTCTCCATAATGTCTTATGCTCAAGCTGGACTGGTAAATGAGAAGCCTTCCCATAATCTAGTGGACAACTTCAGGTGCCTATCAATAGGAGTCTTAAAGTTACTTTGAAAGGACCAAAGGGCCTCGATCGAGCTTGATGGACCTATCCTTGAGAGATTGACCGATCGTTTTCTAAAGAATCCGCTTTATCACATGATTCATCATTTTTTCCTAACCGCTTGGATATGGGTGGTATGTGATGATCAATCGATGAGTAATCCCAAATAGATGGCAAACTGGTTAGAAAAAACTCTGAAGGTGAGTATGCCGAACACATATGACTGAGTGAGGGGCGTCGAAATGTGTCATAACGCATTGCATGAAATTTCCCACCGCCCCTAGCATCATACCTTTCTCCTTGTATAATCGTGCACATTTGTATGCATGGAAGTTGTACTCCTACAACTCTAGTAGTTAGTAGTTTCTTTCTCAAGCTACAAGACTAGGATCCATATTTAGTTACTTCATCATGCATAATGGCTTATGCTCAAGCTTGACCGGTAAATGACAAGCCATACCATAAACTAGTGGACAACATGAGGTGCCTATCGATAGGAGTCTTAAAGTTACTTTGAAAGGACCAAAGGGCCTCGATCGAGCTTGATTGACCAATCCTTGAGAGATTGATCGATCGTTTTCTCAAGAATCCGCTTGATCAAATGATCCATCATTTTTTCCTAACCGCTTCGATGTCGGTGGTATGTGATTATCAATCGATGAGTTATCCCAAATAGTTGGCAAACAGGTTAGAAAACACTCTGAAGGTGAGTATGCCGAACACATAAGACTGAGTGAGGGGCGTCGAAATGTGTCATAACGCATTGCATGAAATTTCCCACCGCCCTAGCATCATACCTTTCTCCTTGTATAATCGTGCACATTTGTATGCATGGAAGTTGTACTCCTGCAACTCCAGTAGTTAGTAGTTTCTTTCTCAAGCTACAAGACTAGGATCCATATTTAGTTACTTCATCATGCATAATGGCTTATGCTCAAGCTTGACTGGTAAATGACAAGCCATACCATAAACTAGTGGACAACATGAGGTGCCTATCGATAGGAGTCTTAAAGTTACTTTGAAAGGACCAAAGGGCCTCGATCGAGCTTGATTGACCAATCCCTGAGAGATTGATCGATCGTTTTCTCAAGAATCCGCTTGATCAAATGATCCATCATTTTTTCCTAACCGCTTCGATGTCGGTGGTATGTGATGATCAATCGATGAGTTATCCCAAATAGTTGGCAAACAAGTTAGAAAACACTCGAAGGTGAGTATGCCAAACACATAAGACCGAGTGAGGGGCGTCAAAATGTGTCAAAACGCATTGCATGAACTTCCCCACCACCTTAGCATCATTACCTATCTCCTTGTATAATCGTGCACTTTTGTATGCATGGAAACTGTACTCGTCCAACTCCAATAGTTGGTACTTTCTTTCTCAAGCTACAAGTCTAGGATCCATATTTAGTAACTTCATTCTCCATAATGTCTTATGCTCAAGCTGGACTGGTAAATGAGAAGCCTTCCCATAATCTAGTGGACAACTTGAGGTTCCTATCAATAGGAGTCTTAAAGTTACTTTGAAAGGACCAAAGGGCCTCGATCGAGCTTGATGGACCTATCCTTGAGAGATTGACCGATCGTTTTCTAAAGAATCCGCTTTATCACATGATTCATCATTTTTTCCTAACCGCTTGGATATGGGTGGTATGTGATGATCAATCGATTAGTTATCCCAAATAGTTGGTAAATTGGTTAGAAAAAACTCGAAGGTGAGTATGCCGAACACATATGACTGAGTGAGGGGCGTCGAAATGTGTCATAACGCATTGCATGAAATTTCCCACCGCCCTAGCATCATACCTTTCTCCTTGTATAATCGTGCACATTTGTATGCATGGAAGTTGTACTCCTACAACTCCAGTAGTTAGTAGTTTCTTTCTCAAGCTACAAGACTAGGATCCATATTTAGTTACTTCATCATGCATAATGGCTTATGCTCAAGCTTGGTAGTAAATGACAAGCCATACCATAAACTAGTGGACAACATGAGGTGCCTATCAATAGGAGTCTTAAAGTTACTTTGAAAGGACCAAAGGGCCTCGATCGAGCTTGATCGACCAATCCTTGAGAGATTGATCGATCGTTTTCTCAAGAATCCGCTTGATCAAATGATCCATCATTTTTTCCAAACCGCTTCGATGTCGGTGGTATGTGATGACCAATCGATGAGTTATCCCAAATAAAACCCTCCCTCCTGATCGACCAATCCTTGAGAGATTGATCGATCGTTTTCTCAAGAATCCGCTTGATCAAATGATCCATCATTTTTTCCAAACCGCTTCGATGTCGGTGGTATGTGATGACCAATCGATGAGTTATCCCAAATAGTTGGCAAACAGGTTAGAAAACACTCTGAAGGTGAGTATGCCAAACACATAAGACCGAGTGAGGGGCGTCAAAATGTGTCAAAACCCATTGCATGAACTTCCCCACCACCTTAGCATCATTACCTATCTCCTTGTATAATCGTGCACTTTTGTATGCATGGAAATCGTACTCGTCCAACTCCAATAGTTGGTACTTTCTTTCTCAAGCTACAAGTCTAGGATCCATATTTAGTAACTTCATTCTCCATAATGTCTTATGCTCAAGCCGGATCGGTAAATGAGAAGCCTTCCCATAATCTAGTGGACAACATGAGGTGCCTATCAATAGGAGTCTTAAAGGTAGTTTGAAACGACCAAAGGGCCTCGATCGAGCTTGATTGACCAATCCTTGATAGAATGACCGATCGTTTTCTAAAGAATCTGCTTTAGCACATGATTCATCATTTTTCCCTAACCGCTTGGATGTGGGTGGTATGTGATGATCAATCGATGAGTAATCCCAAATAGTTGGCAAACAGGTTAGAAAAAACTCTGAAGGTGAGTATGCCGAACACATATGACTGAGTGAGGGGCGTCGAAATGTGTCATAACGCATTGCATGAAATTTCCCACCGCCCCAGCATCATACCTTTCTCCTTGTATAATCGTGCACATTTGTATGCATGGAAGTTGTACTCCTACAACTCTAGTAGTTAGTAGTTTCTTTCTCAAGCTACAAGACTAGGATCCATATTTAGTTACTTCATCATGCATAATGGCTTATGCTCAAGCTTGACCGGTAAATGACAAGCCATACCATAAACTAGTGGACAACATGAGGTGCCTATCGATAGGAGTCTTAAAGTTACTTTGAAAGGACCAAAGGGCCTCGATCGAGCTTGATTGACCAATCCTTGAGAGATTGATCGATCGTTTTCTCAAGAATCCGCTTGATCAAATGATCCATCATTTTTTTCCTAACCGCTTCGATGTCGGTGGTATGTGATGATCAATCGATGAGTTATCCCAAATAGTTGGCAAACAAGTTAGAAAACACTGCGAAGGTGAGTATGCCGAACACATAAGACCGAGTGAGGGCGTCGAAATGTGTCATAACGCATTGCATGAAATTTCCCACCGCCCTAGCATCATACCTTTCTCCTTGTATAATCGTGCACATTTGTATGCATGGAAGTTGTACTCCTGCAACTCCAGTAGTTAGTAGTTTCTTTCTCAAGCTACAAGTCTAGGATCCATATTTAGTTACTTCATCATGCATAATGGCTTATGCTCAAGCTTGACTAGTAAATGACAAGCCATACCATAAACTAGTGGACAACATGAGGTGCCTATCGATAGGAGTCTTAAAGTTACTTTGAAAGGACCAAAGGGCCTCGATCGAGCTTGATTGACCAATCCTTGAGAGATTGATCGATCGTTTTCTCAAGAATCGCTTTGATCAAATGATCCATCATTTTTTCCTAACCGCTTCGATGTCGGTGGTATGTGATGATCAATCGATGAGTTATCCCAAATAGTTGGCAAACAGGTTAGAAAACACTCTGAAGGTGAGTATGCCGAACACATAAGACTGAGTAAGGGGCGTCGAAATATGTCATAATGCATTGCATGAAATTTCCCACCGCCGTAGATCATACCTTTCTCCTTGTATAATCGTGCACATTTGTATGCATGGAAGTTGTACTCCTGCAACTCCAGTAGTTAGTAGTTTCTTTCTCAAGCTACAAGACTAGGATCCATATTTAGTTACTTCATCATGAATAATGGCTTATGCTCAAGCTTGACTGGTAAATGACAAGCCATACCATAAACTAGTGGACAACATGAGGTGCCTATCGATAGGAGTCTTAAAGTTACTTTGAAAGGACCAAAGGGCCTCGATCGAGCTTGATCGACCAATCCTTGAGAGATTGATCGATCGTTTTCTCAAGAATCCGCTTGATCAAATGATCCATCATTTTTTCCTAACCGCTTCGATGTCGGTGGTATGTGATGATCAATTGATGAGTTATCCCAAATAGTTGGCAAACAAGTTAGAAAACACTCGAAGGTGAGTATGCCGAACACATAAGACGAGTGAGGGGCGTCGAAATGTGTCAAAACGCATTGCATGAACTTCCCCACCACCTTAGCATCATCACCTTTCTCCTTGTATAATCGTGCACTTTTGTATGCATGGAAACTGTACTCGTCCAACTCCAATAGTTGGTACTTTCTTTCTCAAGCTACAAGACTAGGATCCATATTTAGTAACTTCATTCTCCATAATGTCTTATGCTCAAGCTTCACCGGTAAATGACAAGCCTTCCCATAAACTAGTAGACAACATGAGGTTCCTATCGATAGGAGTCTTAAAGGTAGTTTGAATGGACCAAAGGGCCTCGATCGAGCTTGATGGACCTATCCTTGAGAGATTGACCGATCGTTTTCTAAAGAATCCGCTTTATCACATGATTCATCATTTTTTCCTAACCGCTTGGATATGGGTGGTATGTGATGATCAATCGATTAGTTATCCCAAATAGTTGGTAAATTGGTTAGAAAAAACTCGAAGGTGAGTATGCCGAACACATATGATCGAGTGAGGGGCGTCGAAATGTGTCATAACGCATTGCATGAAATTTCCCACCGCCCTAGCATCATACCTTTCTCCTTGTATAATCGTGCACATTTGTATGCATGGAAGTTGTACTCCTACAACTCTAGTAGTTAGTAGTTTCTTTCTCAAGCTACAAGACTAGGATCCATATTTAGTTACTTCATCATGCATAATGGCTTATGCTCAAGCTTGATCGGTAAATGACAAGCCATACCATAAACTAGTGGACAACATGAGGTGCCTATCGATAGGAGTCTTAAAGTTACTTTGAAAGGACCAAAGGGCCTCGATCGAGCTTGATTGACCAATCCTTGAGAGATTGATCGATCGTTTTCTCAAGAATCCGCTTGATCAAATGATCCATCATTTTTTCCTAACCGCTTCGATGTCGGTGGTATGTGATGATCAATCGATGAGTTATCCCAAATAGTTGGCAAACAGGTTAGAAAACACTCTGAAGGTGAGTATGCCGAACACATAAGACTGAGTGAGGGGCGTCGAAATGTGTCATAACGCATTGCATGAAATTTCCCACCGCCCTAGCATCATACCTTTCTCCTTGTATAATCGTGCACATTTGTATGCATGGAAGTTGTACTCCTGCAACTCCAGTAGTTAGTAGTTTCTTTCTCAAGCTACAAGACTAGGATCCATATTTAGTTACTTCATCATGCATAATGGCTTATGCTCAAGCTTCGACTGGTAAATGACAAGCCATACCATAAACTAGTGGACAACATGAGGTGCCTATCGATAGGAGTCTTCAAGTTACTTTGAAAGGACCAAAGGGCCTCGATCGAGCTTGATTGACCAATCCTTCGAGAGATTGATCGATCGTTTTCTCAAGAATCCGCTTGATCAAATGATCCATCATTTTTTCCTAACCGCTTCGATGTCGGTGGTATGTGATGATCAATCGATGAGTTATCCCAAATAGTTGGCAAACAAGTTAGAAAACACTCTGAAGGTGAGTATGCCAAACACATAAGACTGAGTGAGGGGCGTCAAAATGTGTCAAAACGCATTGCATGAACTTCCCCACCACCTTAGCATCATTACCTATCTCCTTGTATAATCGTGCACTTTTGTATGCATGGAAACTGTACTCGTCCAACTCCAATAGTTGGTACTTTCTTTCTCATGCTACAAGTCTAGGATCCATATTTAGTAACTTCATTCTCCATAATGTCTTATGCTCGAAAGTTGACCGGTAAATGAGAAGCCTTCCCATAATCTAGTGGACAACATGAGGTGCCTATCGATAGGAGTCTTAAAGGTAGTTTGAAACGACCAAAGGGCCTCGATCGAGCTTGATTGACCAATCCTTGATAGAATGACCGATCGTTTTCTAAAGAATCGCTTTAGCACATGATTCATCATTTTTCCCCTAACCGCTTGGATGTGGGTGGTATGTGATGATCAATCGATGAGTAATCCCAAATAGTTGGCAAACGAGGTTAGAAAAAACTCGAAGGTGAGTATGCCGAACACATATGATCGAGTGAGGGGCGTCGAAATGTGTCATAACGCATTGCATGAAATTTCCCACCGCCCCCGGCATCATACCGTTCTCCTTGTATAATCGTGCACATTTGTATGCATGGAAGTTGTACTCCTACAACTCTAGTAGTTAGTAGTTTCTTTCTCAAGCTACAAGACTAGGATCCATATTTAGTTACTTCATCATGCATAATGGCTTATGCTCAAGCTTGAGTGGTAAATGACAAGCCATACCATAAACTAGTGGACAACATGAGGTGCCTATCGATAGGAGTCTTAAAGTTACTTTGAAAGGACCAAAGGGCCTCGATCGAGCTTGATTGACCAATCCTTGAGAGATTGATCGATCGTTTACTCAAGAATCCGCTTGATCAAATGATCCATCATTTTTTCCTAACCGCTTCGATGTCGGTGGTATGTGATGATCAATCGATGAGTTATCCCAAATAGTTGGCAAACGAGGTTAGAAAACACTCGAAGGTGAGTATGCCGAACACATAAGGCGAGTGAGGGGCGTCGAAATGTGTCATAACGCATTGCATGAAATTTCCCACCGCCCTAGCATCATACCTTTCTCCTTGTATAATCGTGCACATTTGTATGCATGGAAGTTGTACTCTGCAACTCCGGTAGTTAGTAGTTTCTTTCTCAAGCTACAAGACTAGGATCCATATTTAGTTACTTCATCATGAATAATGGCTTATGCTCGAAGCTTGACTAGTAAATGACAAGCCATACCATAAACTAGTGGACAACATGAGGTGCCTATCGATAGGAGTCTTAAAGTTACTTTGAAAGGACCAAAGGGCCTCGATCGAGCTTGATCGACCAATCCTTGAGAGATTGATCGATCGTTTTCTCAAGAATCCGCTTGATCAAATGATCCATCATTTTTTCCTAACCGCTTCGATGTCGGTGGTATGTGATGATCAATTGATGAGTTATCCCAAATAGTTGGCAAACAGGTTAGAAAACACTCTGAAGGTGAGTATGCCGAACACATAAGACAGAGTGAGGGGCGTCGAAATGTGTCAAAACGCATTGCATGAACTTCCCCACCACCTTAGCATCATCACCTTTCTCCTTGTATAATCGTGCACTTTTGTATGCATGGAAATCATACTCGTCCAACTCCAATAGTTGGTACTTTCTTTCTCAAGCTACAAGACTAGGATCCATATTTAGTAACTTCATTCTCCATAATGTCTTATGCTCAAGCTTCACTGGTAAATGACAAGCCTTCCCATAAACTAGTAGACAACATGAGGTTCCTATCGATAGGAGTCTTAAAGGTAGTTTGAATGGACCAAAGGGCCTCGATCGAGCTTGATGGACCTATCCTTGAGAGATTGACCGATCGTTTTCTAAAGAATCCGCTTTATCACATGATTCATCATTTTTTTCCTAACCGCTTGGATATGGGTGGTATGTGATGATCAATCGATTAGTTATCCCAAATAGTTGGTAAATTGGTTAGAAAAAACTCTGAAGGTGAGTATGCCGAACACATATGACTGAGTGAGGGGCGTCGAAATGTGTCATAACGCATTGCATGAAATTTCCCACCGCCCTAGCATCATACCTTTCTCCTTGTATAATCGTGCACATTTGTATGCATGGAAGTTGTACTCCTACAACTCTAGTAGTTAGTAGTTTCTTTCTCAAGCTACAAGACTAGGATCCATATTTAGTTACTTCATCATGCATAATGGCTTATGCTCAAGCTTGACCGGTAAATGACAAGCCATACCATAAACTAGTGGACAACATGAGGTGCCTATCGATAGGAGTCTTAAAGTTACTTTGAAAGGACCAAAGGGCCTCGATCGAGCTTGATTGACCAATCCTTGAGAGATTGATCGATCGTTTTCTCAAGAATCCGCTTGATCAAATGATCCATCATTTTTTCCTAACCGCTTCGATGTCGGTGGTATGTGATGATCAATCGATGAGTTATCCCAAATAGTTGGCAAACGAGGTTAGAAAACACTGCGAAGGTGAGTATGCCGAACACATAAAGATCGAGTGAGGGGCGTCGAAATGTGTCATAACGCATTGCATGAAATTTCCCACCGCCCTAGCATCATACCTTTCTCCTTGTATAATCGTGCACATTTGTATGCATGGAAGTTGTACTCCGCAACTCCGGTAGTTAGTAGTTTCTTTCTCAAGCTACAAGACTAGGATCCATATTTAGTTACTTCATCATGCATAATGGCTTATGCTCAAGCTTGGCAGGTAAATGACAAGCCATACCATAAACTAGTGGACAACATGAGGTGCCTATCGATAGGAGTCTTCAAGTTACTTTGAAAGGACCAAAGGGCCTCGATCGAGCTTGATTGACCAATCCTTGAGAGATTGATCGATCGTTTTCTCAAGAATCCGCTTGATCAAATGATCCATCATTTTTTCCTAACCGCTTCGATGTCGGTGGTATGTGATGATCAATCGATGAGTTATCCCAAATAGTTGGCAAACGGGTTAGAAAACACTGCGAAGGTGAGTATGCCAAACACATAAGGCCGAGTGAGGGGCGTCAAAATGTGTCAAAACGCATTGCATGAACTTCCCCACCACCTTAGCATCATTACCTATCTCCTTGTATAATCGTGCACTTTTGTATGCATGGAAACTATACTCGTCCAACTCCAATAGTTGGTACTTTCTTTCTCATGCTACAAGTCTAGGATCCATATTTAGTAACTTCATTCTCCATAATGTCTTATGCTCAAGCCGGGATCGGTAAATGAGAAGCCTTCCCATAATCTAGTGGACAACATGAGGTGCCTATCGATAGGAGTCTTAAAGGTAGTTTGAAACGACCAAAGGGCCTCGATCGAGCTTGATTGACCAATCCTTGATACAATGACCGATCGTTTTCTAAAGAATCTGCTTTAGCACATGATTCATCATTTTTCCCTAACCGCTTGGATGTGGGTGGTATGTGATGATCAATCGATGAGTAATCCCAAATAGTTGGCAAACAGGTTAGAAAAAACTCTGAAGGTGAGTATGCCGAACACATATGACTGAGTGAGGGGCGTCGAAATGTGTCATAACGCATTGCATGAAATTTCCCACCGCCCCAGCATCATACCTTTCTCCTTGTATAATCGTGCACATTTGTATGCATGGAAGTTGTACTCCTACAACTCTAGTAGTTAGTAGTTTCTTTCTCAAGCTACAAGACTAGGATCCATATTTAGTTACTTCATCATGCATAATGGCTTATGCTCAAGCTTGATTGGTAAATGACAAGCCATACCATAAACTGGTGGACAACATGAGGTGCCTATCGATAGGAGTCTTAAAGTTACTTTGAAAGGACCAAAGGGCCTCGATCGAGCTTGATTGACCAATCCTTGAGAGATTGATCGATCGTTTACTCAAGAATCCGCTTGATCAAATGATCCATCATTTTTTCCTAACCGCTTCGATGCTCGGTGGTATGTGATGATCAATCGATGAGTTATCCCAAATAGTTGGCAAACAAAGTTAGAAAACACTCGAAGGTGAGTATGCCGAACACATAAGACCGAGTGAGGGGCGTCGAAATGTGTCATAACGCATTGCATGAAATTTCGCACCGCCCTAAGATCATACCTTTCTCCTTGTATAATCGTGCACATTTGTATGCATGGAAGTTGTACTCCGCAACTCCGGTAGTTAGTAGTTTCTTTCTCAAGCTACAAGACTAGGATCCATATTTAGTTACTTCCATCATGCATAATGGCTTATGCTCAAGCTTGACTAGTAAATGACAAGCCATACCATAAACTAGTGGACAACATGAGGTGCTTATCGATAGGAGTCTTAAAGTTACTTTGAAAGGACCAAAGGGCCCCGATCGAGCTTCGATTGACCAATCCTTGAGAGATTGATCGATCGTTTTCTCAAGAATCCGCTCGATCAAATGATCCATCATTTTTTCCTAACCGCTTCGATGTCGGTGGTATGTGATGATCAATCGATGAGTTATCCCAAATAGTTGGCAAACGAAGTTAGAAAACACTGCGAAGGTGAGTATGCCGAACACATAAGGCGAGTAAGGGGCGTCGAAATGTGTCATAACGCATTGCATGAAATTTCCCACCGCCCTAGCATCATACCTTTCTCCTTGTGTAATCGTGCACATTTGTATGCATGGAAGTTGTACTCTGCAACTCCAGTAGTTAGTAGTTTCTTTCTCAAGCTACAAGACTAGGATCCATATTTAGTTACTTCATCATGCATAATGGCTTATGCTCAAGCTTGACCGTAAATGACAAGCCATACCATAAACTAGTGGACAACATGAGGTGCACATCGATAGAGTCTTAAAGTTACTTTGAAAGGACCAAAGGGCCTCGGTCGAGCTTGATCGACCAATCCTTGAGAGATTGATCGATCGTTTTCTCAAGAATCCGCTTGATCAAATGATCCATCATTTTTTCCTAACCGCTTCGATGTCGGTGGTATGTGATGATCAATTGATGAGTTATCCCAAATAGTTGGCAAACGAGGTTAGAAAACACTCGAAGGTGAGTATGCCGAACACATAAGACGAGTGAGGGCGTCCGAAATGTGTCAAAACGCATTGCATGAACTTCCCCCCACCACCTTAGCATCATCACCTTTCTCCTTGTATAATCGTGCACTTTTGTATGCATGGAAACTGTACTCGTCCAACTCCAATAGTTGGTACTTTCTTTCTCAAGCTACAAGACTAGGATCCATATTTAGTAACTTCATTCTCCATAATGTCTTATGCTCAAGCTTCACTGGTAAATGACAAGCCTTCCCATAAACTAGTAGACAACATGAGGTTCCTATCGATAGGAGTCTTAAAGGTAGTTTGAATGGACCAAAGGGCCTCGATCGAGCTTCGATGGACTATCCTTGAGAGATTGACCGATCGTTTCTAAAGAATCCGCTTTATCACATGATTCATCATTTTTTCCTAACCGCTTGGATATGGGTGGTATGTGATGATCAATCGATTAGTTATCCCAAATAGTTGGTAAATTGGTTAGAAAAAACTCTGAAGGTGAGTATGCCGAACACATATGACTGAGGAGGAGGCGCCGAAATGTGTCATAACGCATTGCATGAAATTTCCCACCGCCCTAGCATCATACCTTTCTCCCTTGTATAATCGTGCACATTTGTATGCATGGAAGTTGTACTCCTACAACTCTAGTAGTTAGTAGTTTCTTTCTCAAGCTACAAGACTAGGATCCATATTTAGTTACTTCATCATGCATAATGGCTTATGCTCAAGCTTGACCGGTAAATGACAAGCCATACCATAAACTAGTGGACAACATGAGGTGCCTATCGATAAGAGTCTTAAAGTTACTCTGAAAGGACCAAAGGGCCTCGATCGAGCTTTGATTGACCAATCCTTGAGAGATTGATCGATCATTTTCTCAAGAATCCGCTTGATCGAAATGATCCATCATTTTTTCCTAACCGCTCGATGTCGGTGGTATGTGATGATCAATCGATGAGTTATCCCAAATAGTTGGCAAACAGCTAGAAAACACTCGAAGGTGAGTATGCCGAACACATAAGATCGAGTGAGGTGGGGCGGTCGAAATGTGTCATAACGCATTGCATGAAATTTCCCACCGCCTCAGCATCATACCTTTCTCCTTGTATAATCGTGCACATTTGTATGCATGGAAGTTGTACTCCGCAACTCCGGTAGTTAGTAGTTTCTTTCTCAGCTACAAGACTAGATCCATATTTAGTTACTTCATCATGCATAATGGCTTATGCTCAAGCTTCAGACTGTAAATGACAAGCCGTACCATAAACTAGTGGACAACATAGAGGTGCCTATCGATAGGAGTCTTAAAGTTACTTTGAAAGGACCAAAGTGCTCGATCGAGCTTGATTGACCAATCCTTGAGAGATTGATCGATCGTTTTCTCAAGAATCCGCTGACTCAAATGATCCATCATTTTTTCCTCAACCGCTTCGATGTCAGTGGTACGTGATGATCAATCGATGAGTTATCCCAAATAGTTGGCAAACAAAGTTAGAAAACACTCCAAGGTGAGTATGCCAAACACATAAGACCGAGTGAGGGGCGTCAAAATGTGTCAAAACGCATTGCATGAACTTCCCCCACCACCTTAGCATCATTACCTATCTCCTTGTATAATCGTGCACTTTTGTATGCATGGAAACCGTACTCGTCCAACTCCAATAGTTGGTACTTTCTTTCTCAAGCTACAAGTCTAGGATCCATATTTAGTAACTTCATTCTCCATAATGTCTTATGCTCAAGCTGGACTGGTAAATGAGAAGCCTTCCCATAATCTAGTGGACAACATGAGGTGCCTATCGATAGGAGTCTTAAAGGTAGTTTGAAACGACCAAAGGGCCTCGATCGAGCTTGATTGACCAATCCGCTGATAGAATGACCGATCGTTTTCTAAAGAATCTCGCTTTAGCACATGATTCATCATTTTTCCCTAACCGCTTGGATGTGGGTGGTATGTGATGATCAATCGATGAGTTATCCCAAATAGTTGGCAAACAAGTTAGAAAAAACTCGAAGGTGAGTATGCCGAACACATATGATCGAGTGAGGGGCGTCGAAATGTGTCATAACGCATTGCATGAAATTTCCCACCGCCCTAGCATCATACCTTTCTCCTTGTATAATCGTGCACATTTGTATGCATGGAAGTTGCACTCCTACAACTCTAGTAGTTAGTAGTTTCTTTCTCAAGCTACAAGACTAGGATCCATATTTAGTTACTTCATCATGCATAATGGCTTATGCTCAAGCTTGATCGGTAAATGACAAGCCATACCATAAACTAGTGGACAACATGAGGTGCCTATCGATAGAGTCTTAAAGTTACTTTGAAAGGACCAAAGGGCCTCGATCGAGCTTGATTGACCAATCCGAGAGATTGATCGATCGTTTACTCAAGAATCCGCTTGATCAAATGATCCATCATTTTTTCCTAACCGCTTCGATGTCGGTGGTATGTGATGATCAATCGATGAGTTATCCCAAATAGCTGGCAAACAAAAGTTAGAAAACACTCCGAAGGTGAGTATGCCGAACACATAAGACCGAGTGAGGGGCGTCGAAATGTGTCATAACGCATTGCATGAAATTTCCCACCGCCCAAGATCATACCTTTCTCCTTGTATAATCGTGCACATTTGTACGCATGGAAGCTCGTACTCCCGCAACTCCAAGATAGTAGTTTCTTTCTCAAGCTACAACACAAGGATCCATTTCTCTCTCAGTTACTTCATCATGCATAATGGCTTATGCTCAAGCTTGACTAGGTAAATGACAAGCCATACCATAAACTAGTGGACAACATGAGGTGCCCACCGAAGAGTCTTAAAGTTACTTTGAAAGGACCAAAGGGCCTCGATCGAGCTTGATCAACCAACCCTTCGAGAGATTGACCGATCGCTTTCTCAAGAATCCGCTCGATCAAATGATCCGATCATTTTTTCCTAACCGCTTCGATGTCGGTGGTACGTGATGACCAATCGATGAGTTATCCCAAGAAGGGGGCAAATGTTAGAAAACACTCAAGGTGAGTGCTGCCGAACACATAAGACCGAGTGAGGTAAATGTGTGTCATAACGCATCGCATGAAATTTCCCACCGCCCCAAGATCATACCTTTCTCCCCGTATAATCGTGCACATTTGTATGCATGGAAGTCACTCCCGCAACCTGAGGTTAGTAGTTTCTTTTCTCAAGCTACAAGACTAATCTCATATTTAGTTACTTCATCATGCATAATGGCTTATGCTCAAGCTTGACTAGTAAATGACAAGCCATACCATAAACTAGTGGATAACATGAGGTGCCTATCGATAAGAGTCTTAAAGTTACTGGAAAGACCAAAGTGGCCTCGATCGAGCTTGATCGACCAATCCTTTGAGAGATTGATCGATCGTTTTCTCAAGAATCCGATCAAATGATCCATCATTTTTTCCTAACCGCTTCGATGTCCCGTGGCATGCTATGATCAATCGATGAGTTATCCCAAATAGTTGGCAAACAAAGGGGAAAAACACTCAAGGTGAGTACGCCGAACACATAAGATCGAGTAAGTGGGCGTCGAAATGTGTCATAACGCATCGCATGAAATTTCCCACCGCCCTAGCATCATACCTTTCTCTTTCTTTAAAAAAAAAAAAAAAAAAAAAAAAAAAAAAAAAAAAAAAAAAAAAAAAAAAAAAAAAAAAAAAAAAAAAAAAAAAAAAAAAAAAAAAAAAAAAAAAAAAAAAAAAAAAAAAAAAAAAAAAAAAAAAAAAATCACCGTGCACATTTGTACGCATGGAAGTCGTACTCGCAACACTGTGGTGAACAGCTTAATTCTCATCAAGACTAGGATCCATATTTAGTTACTTCATCATGCATAATGGCTTATGCTCAAGATCAAAAATAATAAGCCATACCATAAACTAGTGGACAACATGAGGTGCCTATCGTATGTGAGTCTTAAAGTTACTTTGAAAGGACCAAGTAGCTCGATCGAGCTTGATCGACCAACTTCGAGAGATTGATCGATCGTTTTCTCAAGAATCCGCTTGATCAAATGATCCATCATTTTTTCCCTAACCGCTTCGATGCTCATGGGGTACGTGATGATCAATTGATGAGTTATCCCAAATAGTTGGCAAACAAAGTTAGAAAACACTCGAAGGTGAGTATGCCGAACACATAAGATGGAGCGAGGGGCGCGAAATGTGTCAAAACGCATTGCATGAACTTCCCCCACCACCTTAACATCATCACCTTTCTCCTTGTATAATCGTGCACTTTTGTATGCATGGAAACCGTACTCGTCCAACTCCAATAGTTGGTACTTTCTTTCTCGCTACAAGACTAGGATCCATATTTAGTAACTTCATTCTCCATAATGTCTTATGCTCGGCTTTCACCGGTAAATGACAAGCCTTCCCATAAACTAGTAGATAACATGAGTGTCTTATCGAATGGGGTGGAGTCTTAAAGGTGGCTTGAATGGACCAAAGGGCCTCGATCGAGCTTGACGGGATCTATCCTCGAGAAATTGACCGATCGTTTTCTAAAGAATCCGCTTCATCGTACATGATTCACTTTCCATTTTTTCCTAACCGCTTGATATGGGTGGTATGTGATGATCAATCGATTAGTTATCCCAAATAGTTGGTAAATTGGTTAGAAAAACTCGAAGGTGGAGTATGCCGGTAAACACATATGATTGAGTGAGGGGCGCTCGAAATGTGTCATAACGCATCGCATGAAATTTCCTACCGCCCCTAAAGGATCATACCTTTCTCCTTGTATAAATCGTGCACATTTTCATGCATGGAAGTTGTACTCCTACAACTCTAAGAAGCTAGTCGTATTTCTTTTCTCAAGCTACAAAGACTAGGATCCATATTTAGTTACATCATCATGCATAATGGCTCATGCTCAAGCTTCGATCGGTAAAATGACAAGCATACCATAAACTAGTGGACAACATGAGGTGCCTATCGATGTGAGTCTTAAAGTTACTTTGAAAGGACCAAAGTGGCCTCGATCGAGCTTGAACAACCACCCCTGAGAGATTACTGATCGATCATTTTCTCAAGAATCCGCTTGATCAAATTGATCCATCATTTTTTCCTAACCGCTTCGATGTCGGTGGTAATGTGATGATCAATCGATGAAGTTATCCCAAAGCCAATTGGCAAACAAATGTTAGAAAACACTCTCAAGGTGAGTATGCCGAACACATAAGATCGAGTGAGGGGCGCGAAATGTGTCATAACGCATTGCATGAAATTTCCCACCGCCTCAGCATCATACCTTTCTCCTTTGTATAATCGTGCACATTTGTACGTACGTAGTTGCAATCCTCGCAACTCCAAATAGTTAGTAGTTTCTTTCCTAAGCTACAAGACTAAGATCCATATTTAGTTACTGCATCAGCGCATAATGGCTTATGTCATTCAAACTTGACCGGTAAATGACAAGCCAT